>JAVYIG010010830.1:0-65814 GCA_035222895.1 Strongylocentrotus droebachiensis
GAAGTGAATATACTATGTGCTATATAGATAGAGAAACAAACTTCCCAATATATGAAAAGATATCTCACTAGAAAGAGAATAAATACTTTATCTCATTAATCATTACTCTACACTTCTCTTTCATAAATGTATAAGAGAGGTAGGCCTAACTGTTGGCCTATAAATACACAAGTAGAACATTTAGTTATAAGGTTGTGAGGAATTAGTTTTTCTCTTACCTAAAACAAAGGAGCTGCAATACCATTCAAAACCCATGTCTGCTCTCTACAAAAGCAAGATGGAGAAGACTTGCCAAAAGTGGCCTATAACTAACACATCAATTCATTCTTATCAGGAATGCTACCAGTGGTAATTCCACAAGAGAGAGTAAACAAGAAAGTGAGAGTGGGGAGAAGAGAGGAATAGAGATTTGTGTCTTAGCAGTGGGGAATCCTATGTACATAAGGAGAGAGCAAGTTAGAAACAGGGAGTTGACCTCGAATCAAGGTCTGGGTGTGTGCTCTTATGTAATACCTGATAGTGACATTTCAAGTGTTAAATATATGATACAGTCAGGAATAAATGGCAACCCCCCCCCCCCCCCCCCCCACCTTCCAATCTGGTATGCTGCAAATAAATGTTTCAAAGTTTCAAAAGAATTTAATTAAATTTACAAGTAATTTGACAGGTTACTTCAGCATGAAAAAGCTATTGTTTCAATTTCAACACAAATTTTCTGAACTTTCAATGTAATTGCATATACAATTTATGTCTGACAAAGAGGCTCAAAAATGTATCAAAATAATAAAGTATGCATTTGTTTACCTTAATTATTTCAGGTGAGAGATATCTTCAGATCAATATTTTTTATTTTAAAAAAAATTACATAAAAAGGATGCTGGTGGAGACAAGAAACAAGGATAGGAACTCATTTTCCTTTGCCCAAGACATTTTAAAAATACATGTACATATATTAATAGAATAAATAAAAGAAATTGGCATCCTGAAGGGAACTTTAAAATACATATACATGTATACCGTGTGAGTCAAAAAAAAGTTTACAACTAGAAAAATGCTAATTATTCTAAAAATCATCTATGAACAGTAAATTATTATACATCTTATGAAAGAGTGTTTTATTCAAATCGTTTGGTATCACTTTTGTGTGGTATGTGTTCACGCTTGGATGAACAGGAGGCATTGTTTGTGAAAGTGCAAAAATTGACTTGCGCCAAAGTGATGCCTACAGTATTGTATTATGTTGGGATCAGCGGAGTGAGAGAATGAATTGAATGTATCAAATGAAATGCATTGCATATGTTTTTGCAGAAGCAAAGTCACAAGCAAACACACTAACAATGTTTGTTGATATTTTATATTCAATTTTTGATATGTGTGGCATGATTAATTTTGTTTGGGATGTTTTATGTTGATCTGTAATGACTGAAATAATACCCATATCGCAATTGTTTTATTCAAACATCACATTAGCAACTTGGCGCAAGTCGATTTTTGCACTCTCGCATACAATGCCTCCTGTTCATCCAAACATACCACACAAAAATGATACTAAATGATTCAAGATAAAACACTCTTTCATAGAATAGTATAATAATTTACTGTTCACAGATAATTTTTAAAATAATTAGCAATTTTCTAAGTGTAAATTTTTTTGGGACTCACACTGTATACCTAACTGTTTTCCTGGGAGCTGGATCACCTGTTTACCAGCGAGATCGTGGCGAGCTCTGGGGGAGCTCTGGAGCTCGCCACGAGCTCCTCAGTTAAACCCCGAGCTCGCCACGAACTCCCCTTTTACCCACGAGCTCGCCACGAGCTCCCGAGTTTACCCCCGAGCTCGCCACGAGCTCCCCAGTTTAACCCGAGCTCGCACGAACTCCCCCTTTTACCCACGAGCTCGCCACGAGCTCCCCCTTTTACCCACGAGCTCCCCACGAGCTCCCGAGTTTACCCCCGAGCTCGCCACGAGCTCCCCAGTTTAACCCCGTGCTCGCCACGAACTCCCCCTTTTACCCACGAGCTCGCCACGAGCTCCCCAGTTTACCCCCGAGCTCGCCCCACGAGCTCCCCAGTTTACGCCCGAGCTCGCCACGAGCTCCCCCTTTTACCCACGAGCTCGCCACGAGCTCGCCACGAGCTCCCTCTTTTATCCACGAGCTCGCCACGAGCTCCCCAGTTTACCCGCGAGTTCGCCAACGAGCTCGTGGCGAACTCGTGCACGAGCTCGCCAAGATTTTGTAAGATCGTTACAAGCGTCCTGGGAGCGTGTTACGAGCTTAAAGCCTAAAAAAACAATCTTATTAAGCTTACCACGAGCATAATACGAGTTCGCGACGAACTTAAATTTGTATAGGGGTAGTGTGTATGTACTGAAAATTGACCCACCTACCACATTTAAGATTTTTCCAAAAATCGACTTATTAATGTCTTGTAGTTTATGTCCCCAGAGCTTAGGTCACAAAAATATCTCCTAACATTTTTTGGCAAATAATATAGGCTATGTTACGCATCATTAACTTTACACCTAATTATCTCAAAACTGGGTAATCCCATTGTTTATAAAGTCCAATTAGGTTTTTGTTCATATTTCTGGATATAATTTATCAATTTTAATGTGTGACCCCTTAATTTAAAGCTTACTTAATGTAGATTCATATAATACTTAAAAACAGGAATAAAAATTTTGACCAACTGGACTCATTTCGTGGTGACAGGCCCCATATATCTTCTTTTATATTTTGTCCAATCTCTTCTCCAATATTTCCCCTGCCAAACACTGAACTGAACTTGACACAAAGGCTGGATTGTTCGTAATTGTACGTTGACCTCTTGGCCCCATGAAATAGATGGAATTTACATATTATTCTCCTGCTAGATCATTCAGAAAATTTGCAGATAGAGTGGAAAATCGCTACGGGTCTCCAGATTGTTAAACAGGATGTTCACACTACACATACTGTGTGTTTATTAAATCACTGTGAACTGTGAAGTATCAATGAAATTCAAGAAAGAGCTAATCACCACATATTTAAGAACAGTACATGTAAATTTGTAATGGTATTGGGCTAATGATATGTATACTCATTTTTGTAAAATCTGTTCAGAAATCTCCTGAGAATCAAGATAAGTACTATATTATAGGCCTTCTCCTGAAATACCTCACTTTATTATATGAATATATATATGAATATACAGAGCAGTGGTTTCGTAATCCAGTGACCCGGGTTCGAAACCAAGGCGATGCGATAGTGCCCTTTGGTAAGGCATTTCCTCCATTAATACCAGGTCCTTCGGAGAGGACCTAAAGGCGTCGGCCTTCTGGTTGCCTACTTATAATCATTTATGCTTTCTCAGCAGTCAGATAAAATAACTACCACTACAGTGTTATAGGGTTGTCATGGAGCTAATCAAGATATGAAATCAATCAATCAAGATATGAAATTTGGTAGTTATGTTTGAAAAATAATGATAATAATAGCCTGTTTTTCTATCATTAACATGTATCAAATTCAAAATTCACAAAACTTCAGGAATTGTATTTTATAACTCCCTGTGCGTCACTGTTAACGTGTGTAACCTTTTTGCACTTTTCTTTTTCAAGTTCCACATTGTATGTTACATTCCAAACCTTGGAAGATGATGCCCTGAAAAGGTTAGCCTAGGACATGATGAATAAGAAATGAAAGAGGTTTAATGTTTTGGTATTGTGATCGTGTATAGCCTAAAGCCAGTGATTGTGTTTACAAACCAGCAGACATCTGTTCTTCATTTATAATTGATAATAGATCATTCATCCACAATGACAGTTGCCTACAGGCTAGCAGCGTGTCCACACACAAAACAATTTATCCCGTAACTCTATAACGAAACGTTGTATAAAGAATCATTGTATAAATTCCAGGGTGTCCACACACAAGAAACGTCGTATAAATTCCAGAGTGTCCACACACACAAGAAGGTAATTCCGAAACTCCTCACCGAAATGTTGTATAGGTGCGCAGTTTGCTACTGCGGTCATGAAATGGAAGCGGAAATGAGAGGTCGGGTCTCCTTTTGCGCGTGTTGATGTTAAGCCCCGCCCAGTTATACCGTTCTAGTTCAAATAGTTATACTAGTTACGTCCACACACAACACATTTTGTGATTAGGCGTGATTCTTTATTGAGTTCTATATTGAGACGATGCCCAAACCCGCGTTTCGTTATACGACGTATCGTTAGTAAGCATTCACACATACAATTTCATTGTATAACTATCCGGAAATGGTATAACTAATCACAACTAATCACAGAAAGTGTTGAGTGTGGACACGGGGTTAGTGAATGGTGTTTTGTACCTGACACTCAACAGCTTCATGTAGAAGTCTGCATAGAAAGTGCTGTAATGGGATAGTATGCATCATGTTTCATGTAAATGTATACTAATTTTAGAGGAAAGAGCTAGAGATGAGAGGAAAAGACAGGAAAAAATATGCTCTGTTAGAGTGGAGAACATGAAGAAATGATCAAAAGGAAATGAATTAGAAATATAGAAGAAAAACAGGTGTTGGAGTAGAAGAAAAAGAGGAGGAGGAGGGGAGGAGGAGAAGAAGAAGAAGAAGAAGAACATTCCATTTTTAAAGCAGAAAGGAAAGCAATTAAGAGGCATGGTGAATATTAATATGCTCTATTGCTATTTTGTTCTCATCTTGAAGTTTTTTCAAATTTGAGAATTATGAAAAACGGATTAAATGAGGTAATGTATATTTCTGTTTCATGCTTTACTATATACACTTTCACCAGCTACAAGAATTGCCTCAAACGAGTAGGACAAACCTAATATAAAGAACAGCTTTAAGAAATTACAGTATCTAATAAATTCAATACTACCTTAGTTTTGGACGAAGATTTTGTTTACGACATTAAAAGTAAGAGAGGCAAATTGTATTCCATTAATGAGGATTCTGTACTTAACCAGGGCAAAGGAGGTCAGGGAAATCACGGTTAGTACTTTGGAATCTAATCTATAATTTAAGAGCTATATCGTGTGAACAGATGCATGGCCATTAGTTGAGGTGGTGAATCACAGAGATACATATAGGGATATGCACTCTCTATACCCCGGTCATAAACTGTTATAATGGATTATATATACCGGTAGTTGTAGCGGTAGTGGTAGTAGTAGTAGTAGTAGTAGTAGTGGTAGTAGTGGTAGTGGTAGTGGAAGCGGGTAGTAGTAGTAGTAGTAGTAGTAGTAGTAGTAGTAGTAGTAGTAGTAGTAGTAGTGGTAGTAGTAGTAGAAGTAGTAGTAGTAGTAGTAGCAATAGTAGTAGTAGTAGTAGTAGTAGTAGTAGTAGTAGTAGTGGTAGTAGTGGTAGTGGTAGTGGAAGCGGTAGTAGTAGTAGTAGTAGTAGTAGTAGTAGTAGTAGTAGTAGTAGTAGTAGTGGTAGTAGTAGTAGAAGTAGTAGTAGTAGTAGTAGCAATAGTAGTAGTGGTAGTAGTAGTAGAAGTAGTAGTAGTAGTAGCAATAGTAGTAGTAGTAGTAGTAGTAGTAGTAATACAAGTAGTAGTAGTAAAAGCAGTAATAGTGGTAGTATTGTTGTTGTTTAATTTTAGTCTCTTGACAATCAGTGGAAAGGTTGAGACTTCAGATACCTTGATGGCCCTCAGACAATTCATGATTATCCCATTTTCTCTTGAAACATGCAATTTATTTCTCTGCGACTTCATGCATGTGTGAAGGTACTTCTTGCCAGGGCTGAAATAATGGCAACGATTTCCAAACCACTTTGAAAATGCAATGAGTATATCATAAAGTGGTTTAGTATTTATACATATACCAGACAAAATAAACACAATAATACATTCATACTGTTCATCTACAACATGGGTGTAAAATGTGCGTTGATTCTCTATTGTTTAACCACTTTGATATTATATGCAAAAGAACCATGCTTGCTTGGATAAAATAAAGAATTCAAGTGCTAAGTTCCACTACCATCTGGAATTATACTTGTGCATTTTTTTGTTAAAGTTATGATTTATTTCTTAGTCTGCAGCTGGATCAAAACCTCATTGTTAGTATGAGGATAAAGTATTGTTTTCGTTTCTCAAACAATGCTAAAATGTATCATGACATTTATAGTTGACATTTATTATGTGACTATAAGATGATAAGGTGCAAGCAAGATACCTTTGACAGTGTTATTTCTTAGGGCGTGCTAGAAAAGTGTTTAAAGGTCATGTGCAGCTTGGTAAGCCCTCAGAAACTTATTCTCAAATCACAGGAAAATGAGATGATACATAGATATATAGATACTATACTAAGTAACTAAAGCAAGTGCCGAGTGTAGCCTCCTCAAGTGAAATATTAAACAAGTTTGAGATGGAAAATGATTTAGATACCATCCTGGGGTGTAAATTCTAACAACAGCAAGTTAGCAACATGCAAATTACACATCTGTAAAACCTTAAAGGCATCGTTTAATACTGTTCAATCTGAGATGCACTGCCCTACGTGTTATCAGTGTCTGTGATATGGTGTAGTATTGAAGCCCAAAAACAATCGCGCTTCAAAATGATCAAGAAGTGCCTCAAAAAAAGCAAAAATCTGTGAGTGACCAGTTTTACCATACTTGTTTTTTCCCAATAGGTTTTCAAAATTTGTAATTCCAATCATAAATATCTCGATAATCAGACAGTCGATCGGCTTATAAAAGTCATGGAGTTCCTGACTGACCGAAGTTTTATAATTTAGGATTATAATTTATTACTATGCTACTGTCTCAGGGATGCCAGTTTCCAGGCACAAGCCTGAATTGAGGCCCTGGTGATTTATTTTCAGGCCATAGTTTAGACTTTTTTTTTTTTTATAATAGCTCATTCTAGGTGATTTTCAGACCCTCTGATAAATTTTAACTGGCATCCTTGTACTGTGTACACACAGAGGTATCCAAGTGAGAGTGATTCCCAGGTATAAGGGTGCTAGCATAGGGGACTGTATACATGTAGATCTAGCTGTCATCTAGCATTCCTTGCTGATATTTTTTGCTCTACAAATTTACGGGAAATCATGTAGAACACTAAATGATATTGTACATATATCTTTCGATACAAGAAGAACAGCAGGAGACTGTTTTTAACTTGTTTCTTTAAACTTTCCTTTCCGCATGGACCTACTAAAAAGGTCCATGCTTTCTGCTACCAAAACCATGAGCATCTCTTTGCCAAAACTGTACATGAGCTTTAGCGTGTAGCGGGGAAAGGGCCCATGTATGGTAAGACGCTACAAGTGTGAACTGCACACTGAAAGTAGGGCTGTGATTCTTGAGTTAGCCGAGTGAGATAATCAACATATTGATTCGTGACCTGTCTGTCCCATCATTTGATTGATGACACCCTGGGCTTATGAGGGGGTAATCTCAACGAAAACACAACTTTCTCTGGCAGAATGTCAAAGCAAACAAGATGGCTGCTTACAGGAGAATCCCCCTGCCTTTGTAATATCCTAATGGACTATTGTTTATACTGCGGCATGATAATGGAAGATGGCTAGGCCCACCTCCCCTGATCCTTGCCTCCGAGATTCCAAGACATGATGAGGAGGACTTTTGAGTAGGGGGCACATTCACACTGTACGTACATGTATCATCACGTTTTAGTCAAACAATATTCTTTCACATGATTGGTAATAAGAGGGGGGCGTTTCCAGAACTGGTCCTTTACCTTTAACTCTTGATACGCCACACAA
Source organism: Strongylocentrotus droebachiensis (assembly GCA_035222895.1). NCBI lineage: Eukaryota > Metazoa > Echinodermata > Echinoidea > Camarodonta > Strongylocentrotidae > Strongylocentrotus > Strongylocentrotus droebachiensis. The sequence goes on from JAVYIG010010830.1 coordinate 7,728, forward strand.
ATAATCTATGTGTAATTGTGTTTATACATTGTATTTATTTTCATGGGATAGATATAGGTCCATGGATATATATACCAAAGTAACTGTATTCAGCGCAAGATTAATCAATAACGGTGTTCAAGGGGTACTCATGGAGCTCATCAAGACCATGAATGAGGAATTTTTGCAACTGATAAAAGTGTCACTAACCTAAGTTACAGCTGAGGAGTGCATTTGTGACTACAGAGCTAGAGCCCTCTCTTCAGATGTAACTTTAGTCTTGAAATCTGTTATATGAAACGTACATGAATTTTAGTGTGAATAGAGCATGTGCGCTAATTACAGGCTAGTAAACATCAGGTGTAATTGAACTTGTCTTGAGGTCTACATGTACATCTCTGATGGAGTTAAAGGTAAAGACCAGTTCTGGTCATGCGATTGCACACCAATACATGCTAGATGATCAACCTTTTCTGATTGATTCCACAATGTTTCTTTCACAATGCAATCGCATGACCAGAACTCACCTTTATCTTTAATGAAAGCACATTCATGTGAATCAGGAGAATAAAGATCATAAACATTAGTTCCATTTACAATCTGTTTTTATAAATCAAACCTTTACGGCTAAAAATAAAATTCGCATTCTAAAGAAACTGTTGAAAAATGTAAGCCCAAATGTTTCTGTCACCAGATATACTGTTTTCACACTGGCAAAATTTTGCTTAACCCCGTACTATAGGTGGGGTTAAGGGGGGGTCTTAGCCCCACCTTTAGTCCGGGGTTAAGCTTATTCCACTTTCTGTTCAGACTCGTATTTACCAAAGTGGGCTAGCCTCACCTATAGTACGAGGTTAGCTGGCCCTGCAAAATAGCAGGGCTAACCCCGCAATTGTGGTGCTAACTCCTGCTAACACCGCAATTGCGGTGCCTAGCAAATGAATGAGAACAGAAACGAAAAATAGTCCGGTACTACGCAATGTAGCGTATCGCAGCTGGCCAGATGCGAAGTAAGGAGCCCACTGTCCAATCATAATATTCACTAGTCCGGGGCTAACGGATTGCAGTGAGAACAGCGTGGATTTTCTTATTCCGGAATAGGCGCTAGTACGGGACTAAAAACAGCGTGTGTGAAAAGCCACAAAAGTTAGTCCGGGGTTAAGGATAGTACGGGGCTAAGCAAAGTACGGGGTTAAGCAAAACCAGTGTGAAAAGAGTAATATTGTACTCAACTCAAGTGATGATTGTAACAAACAACCATGCAGCTCCACCAAGTACCATGATCTCTCCCTTTTTCTCTCTCACTCTACCTCACTCTCTGCCCCCCTCTCTCTGTATTTCTTTCTTCACTCTTTATCTGTCTTTCTATGTTTTTTTTCTTTCTCTCTCTCTCTCTTTCTCTTTCTTGTCCTGTCTACCTGTCTTTCTAATACTCTATTGCTCTCTCTCTCTCTCTCTCTCTCTCTCTGTCTTTCTCATTTTTCTCCTCATTTCTCTCCCTGCATGTCCATCGTTATATTTATATATATCTCTTCCCACCTTTTCTCTTTCTCTCTCTCTCTTTTTCTCTTCCTGTCTTTCTCTCTATGTATTACTCGCTCTCTCTCTCTCTCTTTGTGTTACTCGCTCTCTCTCTCTCTCTCTCTTTCTCTTCCTGTCTTTCTCTTCCTGTCTTTCTCTCTATGTATTACTCTCTCTCCCTCTCTCTCTATTTCTCTTCCTGTCTTTCTGTCTCTCTGTCTCTCTCCCTTTCTCTCTCCCTATCTTTGTCTCTCTCTCTCTTCCTGTTTGTCTTTATATATCTCTCTCAATCAAATGTAGTGCCAAGGTTCAAAAGTGCAAAAGGACATCCTACCATTGACTCGCCTCCTACCTGCATGAATCGAATGTCTCATCACGCTATGAATCCAGCCTGGTATGAATACACCCCTAGTGTAATTATCTAGAAGCAATATGGCACTAATCCCCCAACCCACAGGGAGATAGAGAGAGAGAGAGAGGGAGAGGAGAGAGAGAAGGTTTGTCCTCATCAGCTCGAGATTGCCAAATAGCCCGCTATTTCTGATTTGGGAAATAATCCCTAAGTTGCAAATCGCTTCTTCATCAGCTTGAGAGACTCGAACTCGAAACTCGAGCTTGAGAAATTAGCTCAAGATATTTTGCTCAGCCTCCGCGCATAATGCAAGTCTTCGGGCTGGTATATTTTGCAAACTAGCCGAAGATATCTTGGGATTATTATCTTGACCAAATATCCCGCAAATTGCGACTGCAGGCTGCTGAAGACGCAAATTAGCTGGATAATTTGCGATCAGGATACCAGTTTAAATAGCGAGTTATTTGGCAATCTCGAGCTGATGAAGACGGGTCTAGTGAGATAGAGCGAGAGCTTTCAATCCATAGAGAAATAAGAAGATGAAGATCAAGATGGATTCTACCATCAATCACCCTATCTCCTCTCTTCCAGTGCCATGTCCAGGCCTTCTTGACCAATCATGATTGCTAGTGATGATAGAGAAGATTCTCGCTATCTCACAACTCTCTATCTAAACAGGAAAGACAATTTTCTGAGATGGGTATCATGGGCATTTTAAGAAACTCATGAAGTGGAAGTTGGATTGAAGCAGGTACGCTTAAATTTGTAATTTACAACAGATTTAAATATAAGATGTAGAATTGCGTAAAGTTACATTATGAATATGCCTATGTATGAATTATGTGGGGAGTATAGAGAAAGAGCGAGAGAGAGGAAGATAGAGAAAAGGAAAGGCAAGAGAAAGAGAAAGAAAGAGAGAGAGATTCAAAGGAAGGGGCAGAGATAGAGAAATGTACTTGGGCTCAAACTGAATATGATTATGTATTAATGATATGAGGAGTATAAAGAAAGAGCGAGATAGAGGAAGATAGAGAGGAGGAGAGGCAAGAGAAAGAGGGAGAATAGAGATTCAAAGGAAAGGGGCAGAGCCAAAGAAATGCACTTAGGCTCAAACTGATCTGAGAAGGTAGAGAGAGAGAGAGAGAGAGAGGAGACACACACACTGTAAACACCCACAGATGTCATAGACAGATTAAGACAGATGAAGTCAAACAAATACAGAGAGCACCACTAAAAACCAAGATTAAAACAGCAAAGGGCCAACAATGCACAGAATCAAATGACGAGAGATAAGGAGAAGAAGAAGAAGAAGAAGAAGAAGGAGGAGGAGAAGAAGAAGAAGAAGAAGAAGAAGAAGAAGAAGGAAAAGGAGAAGAAGAAGGAGAAGGAGAAGGAGGAGGAGAAGAAGAAGAAGAAGAAGAAGAAGAAGAAAAAGAAGATGAAGAAGAAGGAGCTAGAGAGGCGAGAGAGAAAAAAAGAAGGAGGAGGAGGAGGAGGGGCAGGAGGAGGAGGAGGAGGCGGAGGAGGAGGGGGGAAGGGGGAGAGGGAGAAGAAGAAGGAGGAGGAGGAGGAGGAGGAGGGGAAGGGGGAGAGGGAGAGGGAGAAGGAGAAGGAGGAGGAGGAGGAGGGGGGAAGGGGGAGTGGGAGAAGGAGAAGAAGAAGAAGGAGGAGGAGGGGAAGGGGGAGAAGGAGGAGGAGAAGAAGAAGAAGAAGAAGAAGAAGGAGAAGAAGGAGGAGGAGGAGGAGGAGGAGGAGGAGGAGAAGGAGAAGGAGAAGGAGGAGAAGAAGAAGAAGAAAATTATGTTTTGAGAAAAAATATAAGATTTGAGATGGAGTGAAGGAGAAATAGAAATTACAGGACAAAATTTGTTGCGAATCTACCCCATCCATCACGTTTCTATTTCCCTAATAATGCTTGTGTCACGTTTACCATGTCCTGATGGTAGTAACAGATGAATGTTTCATGAAGCATCTAGGCGCATTAGATGATGTGTTCTTAATAATCTCGCTACTTATGGAATATTACTAAATATAAGATATAATCTGCCGAGAGTCAAAAGTGCATTAACTCCTAATTCAACACAGATCAAAGCCCTTCTGGCTCTCATAAAGCATAGATAGGCCTGTTTTCATCAGCTCAAGATTGCCAAATAGTCCGCTATTTCCATTAGCTCGAGACTTGACTTTGAAACTTGAAACTCGAACTCCAGATATAAGCTCTAGATATCTTGCTCATGTTCGCGCATAGTGCGAGTCTTCGGGCTGGTGAGGACGCAAATAGCGGCTATTTTGCCGAATAGCAGGATATTTTGCAAACAAGCCCAAGATATCTTGGGATGATTATCTCGACCAAATATCCTGCTAATTGCAACTTTGGGATGATGAAGAAGCAAATTTACTGGATAATTAGCGATATTATGCAATCTCCAGCTGATGAGGACAGGCCTATAAAGCATAGATGTTGCAGAGATTAAAGAGTGGTGGAATAGATCATACTTTTGAATTGCTTAGTAGATAGGATTGTGCTTAGAGGGAAGATAAAAGTGACAGATTGGTATCCATAGCTACATGTAGGTCCCATCCATCAAACAATTTCACCTGTCCATTATCTCTGTAACTCATGGCTATGGCCTGTCCAGTGTGGATGGTTAAAGCTTTGAGAGGGCTAGATGCACGATGCCTACAACTTCATCATACCTATTTTGAAGCTCGTAGAATTTAACCCCTCCAAAAAAGTTTTGAAACTCACATTTGATCGGTTATATCTCTCTTGTCATGGTACAATCATTGCTTTGCGAAGTATAATTAGAAGCTGTGTTTCTCCCTCTTTAAAATTATACCATATATCTATTTGGTATGATTTAGTAGCAACAGAACAAGCAGTACATTTGGAAAAGGAGTAGGGTCAAAAGTGAAAAGTTGGAAAATGCAAGTAGAGTAAGCACTGGTATCGTTATGCAGAACACTCTTTATTTCTTTGACATTAGAGAGTATGTTGTTTGTGTAAATGACTGTTGGGCTATTGCTCCCAACTTGTCATGCATGAATGCCTATTTCTAAAGAATATCAAAATGAAACTCATGCACTATATGACATGATGGGCAAGATTCGCTACTGTTTAATCATTCACTTTCTGAAGAACTATCATGCCTAATTTGATTTACCGGTATGTTGAAAAGGTCTGGGCAATTCAAAGAGTTGTCCAAAAAGATGTAAAGTGCTTTTTTTTTACAGGGATGCATTCATGTGAAATGAAGTGTATTGCATGTTTGTTTCAGTGCTGGCAGATCTGTTTGACTTCATGCATGTTTGCTTTGAGTGCAGTGTGCATGTTGCTCATGACAGATCATATGAAAACACATCCCTACTCTCCAATAAAAGAAGAATGCACAGCCGACCAAAAGCAGCGCATTTTGCAACTTTTCACTTTTCTGCATTGCCCCTTATTTTGATCTACTGCACATTCCATGGCTGAAGAAACATATCAAATGGAGTAGCATTGTAAAGAGGAATAAACACACTTTATAGTGATATTAAACAAACCCATGATTATGCAATGACAAAATAGATATAATCAATCAAACTTGCTATTCCCCCAAAAAATTGAGGCATTTATGTTCAGTCGTAAATTCACTATGTCATGCATATTTAGTGTCAACATTAAAGTCTGTGTTTTCAGACTAACTTCATACCAACATATCCCAAAAATGTCTTTCATTTGAAGGGAGTATTGGAAGAATGCTCTGTCCATTCCATTATTAGTCCTAATGTCATTATCTTTACCCATAATCCACCTTGCAATATTAGCATAGCACTCTACTGCTCCATGCTGTCTTGATGAGTCCCACGGCGCCACTGTGATGAGGCGGTATCCGTAATGACGCCGTTATGAATAGATGTCCGTCAAAGAAAGCTACTCAGATATGAAAATTAACTTTCACACCTCGATAAAGCTTTTGTTTGAGGGAGAAATGGTGATCTAATGCAAAAGCAATAATACTTTGTAGTTTGTAGTACTTTCAAGCTCTGTATAATATGTCGTTCACACTTCGGAATATTAAGTCTGCAAGGATAGTACAGTCTGTACATTTTCATCATTTACTTTTGATATCTATTTGGTGGATATATGCATATTGGTTTGATTGTCCAGCTGAAAATTGTTATCAAGACCATTAGCATAGCTCCACCAGGATTAGGAAGAAGCACATCAAACAATTGTTTGGTTTTAATGCTCCTTTGTTGCTTTGTCTTGAACACATTCAGACAATTGTCATTAATTAAATTAAAACGTGCATCCCCAATTCATACATTTGAATAGTAGAGGTGTCGTGGTCCAGTGGATATGTCACCAGACTGTGGATCACAAGGTCCGCGGTTCAAGTCTCGTCGCGGCACTAATGTCCTTTGGCAAGACAATGATCTACATTTGCCACTCTCCACCCAGGTGTTAAATGGGTACCCGTAGGATGCGAAAGTTAATGTGGTTGGATTATTGAGTGGCCCTTGTAAAATGGCGACTGGCTGGAATGGTCCCCAAGGAGTGGAAAATGTGCATACATTGTGTTGCGGGTAAGCCTGAATCTGATGACCAGGGTAATAATATGTGCTGCGCTGCGCCTAAACACAAAGTATTTGTAGGCGCATTATAAATGTGAGCTATTATTATGATTATTATTTATTATACATTTGGCTAGTCAAAATGTTCCTCTCTAAATACCACAAGGACCAATTGAGACATTTTGTGTGACAGTACAATCATCAGAGCCTGTGCATCATGTTATAAGATATTGCAGATATCCAAAATGTGATTTATAAATCTAATGAACTAAAGAAAAACACACTTCTTCAATAAGCGAGTATTTTTAAATGTCTTTTCAAATAAAGAGTTTACCCAAAGGCCCTACATGTATATTAACTTTATAAAAACGTCTCAAAGATTGACCTTAAAACATTATATTTGTGTCGCACGACTCACGTCCATTGGTGCTTTTTTGCGTGCAAGATTGCAAGTGTGGCAAACGGTTGACTGTGCAGAGAAAAGCAACCGAACTGTTAATTATGACACGTTTCATTTACAAACTGCATAAATACCTCACTTTCATAGTATACCTTAAATCACTACCATTTTGACTAATTTATGACTTGTCATACATATTGTATAAAGACTTAACACCTCGACATAGTCACATGTAGAATTTGAGAAGAATGATAAACAGGAGGTGACAAAAAATGATGAAAATTGAATTTAGATGAAGCATCTTCAAGGCAGGAACATTAAAACAGGTTTTAACTTTGTTTGACTGCCAGAAATAGTGATGGATGATCTTGAAATTGATATTTGTTGTTGTAGATAAAGTGAATTCTACTCACTTTAATTGTCATCATATATCACAGATACTCATGTGTGTCATAACATTTCAACACTACATGTCATCTCCACTGCATCATAACGAAAACAAACAATCTACATGCACTGTGAATCATTCCATTGGGCCGTGTGGGGTGATTGTAAAAGCAGGGTGGCAACAAGTATTACTTGAATGTAAAAGAAATATGAAATTACTAGCAAGCAAATATAAAGTATTATGGAGAATTACATATTTTCTGAGTGTTAAAAGAAAATGTCAGCGTCCTGTTTTACTTTGTTTTCAGTTCCACTTTGCATTACCAAATATTTACCTGGCAATTGCTATGATGACATAATAAATTTCAGTTATGAAAAAGTATTTTCACTGCCAATGGATTGGTGTATTATCTGTTAGTACTATTAACGCTTAGGAAATATTTTTATGTCATTTAAACGTCCCCAAATGGTCCAAACTCCCCCGGGAGAGACGCAAACTTTCACCGAAATCAAGAATGAGATGTGGTCCATTATAAAGCCCCCCCCCCCCCCCTCTCTCTGTCTCTGTCTCTCTCCCTCTCCCTCTCTCTCTCTCTCTCTCTCTCTCTCTCTCTCACTCTATCTGTACAGGGTGAGCGAGGGGGCAGTTGCTTCCTTTAGCCTGTTATGTTAAGAATCGTACACCCCATACCAAGAAATCAACATTGGTTGTAATTCTTACTGCTCCGGCTGAGCATGTATTAATTTGATTTGTTTGACAAATGGCGAACCTGGCCGCAGAATAATCAATACTTGATTCTGACAATTGCTCTTGATGGCAGATAACGTAGAGTGTGAGAAAAAGGGAGAGAGAGAGAGAGAGAGAGAGGAGGGGTAGAATGATAGATGGTGTAACAGAGTAGATATATGGATGTGGGTGTGTGTTTGTGTGTGTGAAAGAATAGGAGAGAGACAGTTAAAGTGAGAGAGATAGAGACAGACAGATGAGTAGGATGTGAAGGTGTTGTAGGCAAGCGGTTTGATCACTTGACTGGAAACGCAAAGGTCGTCGTGGGTTGGATAAGCATGTGCACACCCGCAAAAAGGGACTAGGTGGAATGCTCCCCAGGGAGTGGAGAGTGTTCACTTTAATGTGCAGAATAGTAATTGAATCTAGTGAACCTGGGTTATAATAATGATGTAAGTTCTATGGTCAGTTAATGGTAAAGAGCTATATAATTAAGAAACCAGTATTATTATTATTATAATAATAATAAAGATAGATTTATTTAGCGCATAATAAACGAAAGTTTCTCTTTAAGTGCTTTACAAAGTAAAAAACAAGCAAGTACAAGTATATTTAAATAGTTACAAATTAAGAACGAAATATAAAGACCCTAAACTAAAGACATGTAGTTAAGATAATTCATTGCGAGCAAAGTTAATACAGATAGTAAATACTTATGACAAATCAATTAGAGTAACATATTCAATTATAATACATAGATGAAATGTAATGTCAAAAATTACAAACGAAACAGGTAAGTTTTAAGAAGGGTTTTGAAAGTATGTCGTGTGGGAGCTTGACGGATGGAGATGAAGACCTATTCTAAGGTCATGAACAGACTGATGGAGCAAGAGAAGGTGATGAAAGAGGATTGATTATTGCTTTTTAAAATTAATTTAAAATGACGTAAGGTTTCTAAATCTAAAATTAATTGTGTCATTGTCAAAGACTGCAATTCAATTTAATTAAGTTTTTTGATTAAAAACATGCGGGAGTATTGTCATTAAATGAAGAAATGAAATGAAAGAGAGAGAGAGAAAGTGAAAGGGGAGAGAAATACATAAAGAGAAAGAGAAAGTAAGAGACCCAGAGAGATGGGTTGATGGGGAGTATCAGAGATAGAGAGGAGAGATTGAGATGGGGAGGAAACAGGGCAGAGAATAAGTGAGTAAAGGAAGGGAGAAGAAAGAGACAGATGTTGAAATGGGGAGGGAAATACATGAAGAGATGTGATGAGAGAGATAGAGAGAGTGAGAGAAGGAGAGAGACGGCTGGGGAGAGTGAGAGATGAAGAGGAATCGGGGCAAAGAATGAGTGAGTAAAGGAAGTGAGAAGAAAGAGAAATATATGAGAGTGAGAGAGAGAGAGAGAGAGAGAGAGATGGAAAGGAATAGGGGCAAAAAGTCGGAGGCAAAGAGTCGGAGAGCAAAGGAAGCGGGAAGAAAGAGACATGTTGAAATGGGGGGGGGGGGATGTTACATGAAGAGATGTGATGAGAGAGAAATAGAGAGAGTGAGAGAAGGAGAGAGACGGCTAGGGAGAGTAACAGATGCAGAGGATAGAGTGAGATGGAAAGGAATCGGGGCAAAGAGTGAGTGAGTAAAGGAAGTGAGGCGGAAGTATGTAAACAGCGGAGTGATAGATGCAGAAATGAATTATTACAGGATTAGGAGGCTCTAGGTGAGAAGGCATCGCCAATCCCCATTACAAGTACATGCACATGCTTGTAATATAGGCTGTGCAATAGAAATGCCCCTGTAGTACTTGAAAACTGAGCGAGGTGTTTACCCTACTCATGTTATGCTCCAGATCTTGTATCATCCCGTAATCTAGCTTATCCATCATATTTCTTCTGACATTTAGAGATATGAAGCCAAGTTTGACTTCTTGTAATGTCAGAAAGTAAATTCTTCCCAACAAAGGAAAGAAAAAAATGCTGGGTATTAGCGGCTACATATGACTATCAAAGAATTAATCTAGATAAATCTACAGCTGGGTAATGACTAATGAGCAAAAGGTGTAGGTAAACATAGCTAATAGTCTCAGTAATGTAACATAACAAGTTGTCAAAAGTGTGTACGGTACATTAATGTGAGTTCATGCAAGTCTCATGTTTTACTGGTCCAAATAACCCACTTTCCTGGATGATAAACAGTTATTAAGATTGTCTCAAAGTGCAATTCCATTATGATTATCAGAAATCCAATTTAGCTTTTATTTTGTAGTTAGTAAATAATAGAAAACTGCTGCGGTATAAGGATGAGCAGGTCTTCTTTCTTTTCTTTGTACATTTTCTAAGACACTCACTCACCTAAAATCAGAGCCGTTTCTTTGAAGCCTTTAACTCCTCAGATTTTTTAAAAATCTAAATTTCATGCAAAACCATTCTCTGTAAAAGCTTTTAGTTGATGTGGAATTCTTCCTTATATGAAATCATTTCTTTGAAGCCTATTACTTTACAGCTTTTATTCTAATTAAAGTTTCGTGCAAAACCATTCTCCTCTATAGATACGAAATTACTCAGTGAAGCTGTAAAAGCTATAGTAGTTGATGTATGTTAATCCTCTTTATATGAAGCCATTTGTTTAAAGCCTATTACTTTTCGAATTTTTAAACTTTTATTCAAGTTTCATGAAAAACCATTGTCATGGATAGATAGGAAATCAGACACTGTAAAAGCTAAAATTTGATGTATGTTATTCCTACTTTAATATTGATATAAAATTGTTTCTTTGAAGCCTATTACTTTACAAGTTTACAGCTTTTAACAATATTTTGATAGATCATATAAAATCACTCAGTGTAATTGTAAAAGCTTGTAGCTGTTGTATGTTATTCCTACCTACATGTATATATTAGAAGCCATTTCTTTAACGCTTATTTCTGTAAAATTGTATTTCTATTTTCATGTGAAAGCTTTTGCTTGGGTAGATATTCAGTATGAAAGCTGTTAGTTAATGAATACATATTTTTCCTACTTACATGAAGCTTTTTCTTTGAAGCCCATTAATTTACTCCTTTTGTTTAAGTTTCATGAGAAAGCTTTGTCTTGGTTAGATATGAAACCATCTACTATGAAAGCTGTTGGTTGATGTGTGCTATATTTGGAGTATTACCACATTGAAAATTGCTCATGTTTAAACTGCTGTAGGAAAGCTCTGTTAAATGACCATATTTCTATTACAAAATCTCCTGTAAAGCAATAACAAGTACTTTCTTAAAATAAACCTAAGGCAATTTCAATTGTATTGTGCATAATATATTGAGATGTTACAGTATATACAGTATAATTGACATATTAAGTAATCCAAACAAGAGTACTATTGGACTTACATGTACATATACAACAGGGTACTGAAATTGCCCATGGGTTGATTAAAACCAATATTTGTGATGTGTTCTATTACAAGCCTAAAAGGATAAGGACTGTGTGTCAATGTATATTATGTTATAGTCTGAAGGCACAGACTCCAATTTGACACTTTACAACAATCCATCAAGTCTGTGTCAAATACCATACACAGTATGTCAAATACTCTTTGTCTGGCGCTGTTACAGAGTACAGAGCCTATGTAGTATGCCAACGGCCTAGTCTCAATGAGCAGACACAGCTACGCACAGGGACTGTCAAGGGTCTATGCTTGCAAGCTAATGACGTTACTTATGCCCATCTTGGTCTTTAAACAAGCATATATATTACAGCTGTGGTAGCAATTTTGGTTAAATATCCTGCTTTTAGAAGATGTTCTTAGATTCTACAGAAATTAAAATGTCCACCTTCATTCTCCTTTTACTATTTATATTCCTCAGAACACATACATGTACATTAATTTGTCTTTGAACAATTAGATAATTTTCTCCTTTTTCTCCACTCTTTCTATACTTATTTCTAGCTACTCTGATCCACTTCACTTCATTTATCTTGTATATTATCTGATCACTTCACCTTGTGCTATTTTCTATCACACAGTTTGCTTGTTTTTGCACTTTTTGGTTGATTTCTGTCAGCACCAAATTTTAGAGTTTTTGATCAAAATTGTATACTGTCTGATGAGATCACACTGTTTGCTTGTTTTTTGCACTTTTTGGTTGATTCCTGATGGCATCAAATTTCCAGGTTTACATCAAATTTGATCTCAATGGGGCAGTATGGAGAGCGTCTTCTTTCATAGATCATCACGTCGTAAGCTGATCTAAAGCCAACATTTTTTCAGTTTTCCCTGGAGTAACCTTAATGGATGCATGTTTATCTCTAAACAGATGATATCGATGATTGTCTTGTGTCTAGAGTGCCCTGCTCTAGAAGTCACTGCGACCCTGCTCACATTCATCATAAAGGTGTTTTAGGGTGCATTCAAGCGACACTTTTTCACCCTAGAAACATGGTTTTCAAAGACGTTTAGTTTAAAACATGGTTGCATTCAAGCAATTTCAAGCAATTTTTCGTCATGAATACAGTAGGCTTGCGGATGCACCATGTGAGAGAGAGGGAGGATTGAGAAGTCGTTAAAATAAATGTGTTTGAAAATGCAAAGGTGAAAAGCTGAAAAAGATGAGTTTTGATTTGTGATTCATATTTGTTATTCTAGCTTCAAAAAATCGCTTGAAGGCACCCATACTTTAATCACTTGACTGGGAATGCAAACTTGCAAAGGTATTAGCAAAACATTTTAACATAATTGTTCAATCTTTATTGGATTTTCCTAATCCAGTGTTGGAGGTATTGCATCGTGAGAGTTGGGTAGAAATCTGACAAAAATTGCTAAAGTTATGAATGTTTTAAAGTTGCATTCAGTATACTTTAGGGATCCTCAAATTGGCTGTCACTGTGACATAATGTGGGACAACTTTCCTATTTATTCCAACACAGAAAATGACCAAAATTTCATCTTTTACAAAATGTATGACTGTGTTAGCATTATAATCCATTGACAAAATTGCCTATTTGAGATACGCACCAATTCACACTTCTTTTGTTTTGGGTACTATTTATCTCAAGCTTTTGCCATTCTGAACTTTTTTCATTCCAATGAACTTATTACAAAGGTTGAACTCTCCTTAATCTAACATCCTTGAATGACAGAGAAAAATCATGATGGTCATTTAGTCAAAACTTTCTTGTTTTTTAAACAGACATACAGTGTACATTGTATCTTGCTGATTAAAGGCTTTTCAAGATAGATAGGGTGATCAACCACCTCAAAAAGGCCGCTGCGTTTTTTACTCTTTTTAATAAGTGTATAAATGAACGCAGTGCATATTTACTGACCTCTGTGTTATAAGATACAGAAATGTGAAGCCTAATACACTTTACATCATCATTTAAACAAAATTCACTGTGGTTTTACTGCATCGTTTCTGGGCAAGGCTTCATGCAGACTACTAGTGAATGTTATGAAGTACTCCTGCCAAGATCTATCATTGTCTATAAAGCAAGTCTTGTGGGTATAAAAGCTGCTTTACCTAATGACATTGCGGTCACAGACAAAGAGACTTTCATCCATCCACAAATTAGTCTTAGTTCTAATGGACTCTCGCGGGAAACAATGATAGGAGGAAGAAAGTGCATGACAATGCCATTAACTCTCTGCGTCTGGGAACCGGGTGGTTATTGTAATAAGCATGTAGAATTCAGCAGACTTTGAGTTGAGCAGAGTTAAGCTAGCCTTGGTTTTTCATCTCACTGAGCATGTTGAAGCATGTAGAATATTCAACACTTTGGTTGCCTCCTCGCCTCTCTGCACAATCACTTGTTTGCTAAACGTGCTATTTTGCACAGAATAGTAAGCACCCGCTGACAGAAGGATCACTTTGTGCAATACAGATAAATGGCTATGCTAAATTACTATTTTCCCTTCTTCAAGACAAACTTACCGGTATAGATTAAAGGGATCGTTTAACAATGTTAAATCTGAGATGCATGGCCCTACGTGTTATCACTGTCTGTGATGTGGTGTATTGAAGCCCTAAAAAAAATTGTGATTCAAAATGATCATGAAGTGCCTCAAAAAATTAAAAATCTTTGAGTGACCAGTTCTACCATACTCATTTTCCACAATAGACTGTAGTGTTATACAAACCGTTAGGAAAACAAAAAATGAAATTTTGATTTCCAAACATAAATATCTTGATAATCAGACCTAGGCGGTCGGCTTGTAAAAATCATGGGATTCCTGACTGACATAATGGTTTATAATTATGTTTGCAGCATGAGCTATTAAAATCAATTAAACAATAAACACATACAACAAAATATATATAGATTACAAACAAATCTATGTGTGGGTTGAGTGGTAGTGAACAGAGTAAAGTGGTACCAACAAATACAATATATAGAGGGAATGAATGATATGAAAAGAAAAACAGTGAGAAAATTGTGATAAAAATAGTGAGAAACACCATACATACTATGTATGGATAATATTAGTTGATACATTAGTAAAGAAGGATAAAGAAATAAAGAAAGGATATAATTCACAGCAAGTTTCTGTGACTGTTTATATTTCACTGGTCCACACACATCAATCTCTTTAAGAATCATTCAGAATTGATTTGAACCACTTTTATCAATGAAATTCAGGGCGCGTTCATGCTTGATTTTGAAGGTAGAATGAGCGATTTGTAACGCTCATCGTAAACGCTAATCGTAATCGCAGTTCCACGGTGTACTGTTCATGCTCACTTCTCCAGGAAATTCTCCCTTGGTGGCCTTAATTGGCCTAGCAGCTGGATTCGCAACCTTGAAATGCGCATGATATTTAGACCATGGTCCATGCGTAGACCCACTAGAGGTCAGTGCGTTGACCCCATTTAAACGCGTTTACAAATTGTAAACGCATCTTTTTGTGAGTTTACGATCGGCGATCATGATCGCTGTTTTTCGGTGATTCTACAAAAGTAAGCATGAACGCAACAGTGTTTTAAAGTAAACGCGTAACAGATGCCTGATTCTGGCCAGAAAAAGTGAAGCATGAACGCACCCTCAGTCATATCACCACAATTCAGAACTGGGTCACAATTATAGATGTGAATCAATGAAGGGGAGGATTGGATACTATTGGTTTATTTTCAATTTAAGAGATCTAGGGCTAAGGATAAAGAGATTATAAGAAGATTGGTTTATGAGGTATATTAGAAAGCTAGATAGATATCACCTCAGCAAATGAGATGCATTGAATTTCTGTGACGTCAAACCTATATTAGAGTATTTTTCATGAAGTCAGCTACTATACTTTTGCATGTCAGAGATGCTTTGATAGAGCATGGAAAAACAGTTGGGGAAAATTCAAAAATGATTGGGAGAATTTACTGTTAGAGGATGTTGCACACTGACACTAAGAAAACCATAAATATCTTTGTGGTTTGAGAATTTGTTCAGGATTTGTTGTATGTAAAAGGGTTTAATAAGTAACATTTCATACAAAAAGTAAGCATTTTTTCATCATCCTTCAACAATATTACCGAGTTACTTTAAGGCATTGAGCCCCCAAAGATAGATTTACCTATCTGGTTTCTTCTTTTCACTAATATTGGTAAACATTTTTTTTTTTTAATATATATTTTTCTTCAATTTTCTTCATTTCATAACTCTCAAAAAACAGTTCACTTTGTTCTTGTCTTCATTGTTATCTACATGCAGCTGTTTAGAATATTGAGAGCTCAACATATAGGTCAGCAGTGAGATGACACTCTATCTTACATTGGTAAAGCTAGCTTATTGCTCAGAGCTATATCTTCAGATTCTGCATTTTGAAATATTCTTTAGTTCAGTGCAAGGGTTGACTTACAAGGCAGATGGAAATCTGCCATGTATCTTTAAGAAGAGAATTATCCTCTGTAATAGTTCGCCTACTAGGCATTCTGGAGCAATTAATCCTTTGCCTGTTTAGATACATGAAATATTATTTCCTGTAACTGCCGAGTCAATCCCAACGCTGCCGGCATACTAATACAGACAGCTGAAACTTGTGTTTGTGATGGACGATGCTTTCTATTGGATAGGAACGAGTCTCGTCCACTTTTCTTTTCAGCCCATCACAATAAAGTCTTTTATATTACACTTATGTCTGTGGGCTGTTTCGTAGTGTATTGATGCCATGTGGTACCAAAGGCAGATGGTTACATAATGTTTTTCTGAAGGTTCATACCGTAATGCTGAATAGTTTCTTATTCAAAAGGCTCATAATTCCCAATCTTTGTTGTCCCCAAAATGTAACGTAGTTTCAAATTCCAGAGATGAAAGAGGATTTGTATATGTAGAACCCTATATAATTACTTAGATAAATTTTATGAACCTTTTGGATGCTATTTCAATCCTGGAATTTTCAATCTGATGAAAGCTGTGTGCACCCCCCCCCCCCCCCCCCCCCTCCCAGCAGATATTTCTATCTCAACCATCTTTTGAGGATGAATAGAAGATGCACTTTCAATACAGCCACTAAGATTTTAATCATCCTCTTTCCATCTCCTATTATCGATATTAGCTCCTGTGACGACAGGGATTGATCGGATTCTTGCATTAAAAACAATATGTCTGGTCTCATTTTTTGTTGATGGATGTTTTCCGCCCCAGGTCACGTCAGTCCGCTGAAGATGATCAACATTGATTAAACCTGATAGTTGTTGACTGCAGGTCATATGATACTCATTGCCATGGTAATAGAACATCATCTCTCATCATCAGATAGCAATGCTGAAACCCCAGTCACAGCACACAGAGACCGTCAACAGGCCGATCCCGCTGGAAAAATATGTTACCTCTAGTGGCCAAGAATCAGTAGGCCAGTTGGGAGTTGGAATCGGGTGATGGTGTGACCAATTAAGGCAGAATGGCTGAGGCTTGGTCCATTTAGATTCAGTGTAGAGTTGGTTTGATCGTGTAACTGAGGTACATTGGCAGAGGATCGGTCATTTAGTCAGTATGGAGTCAGTTTAGTGGTGTGACCAAGGCATGCAGAATGGGGGCGCCAAAATACGCTCGGGCCTAATCGAGCGTTCGCTGTTTCGAATTTTGACCTAAATCGCTCGACGGCGAACGCTCGATTAGGTCTGTGCCCGGACGGCAACCGCCCGCGCACCGAGCGTATTTTGGGTGGCGATGAAAGTGAGCAGGCGTCGCCTGAATTTTAACTCCGCGCTAAAACTTCAGCAGCGACCAAGATGCCCTAAAAAGAGGCAGTGCCTGGGCGAAATTGGCTCAAAACTCACTGCCCGGCCGCCGAGCAGGCTACTTTAAGGTGATGTGACCATAGCTTAAGTTTAGTGGTGTGACTGACGTAGAATGGTTGAGGTTCGGTCGGTTTGGCATCAGTGTGGAATTGGTTTGACCATGTAACTGAGGTACAATGGCAGAGAACCAGTCAGTTTGTAGTCAGTACGTGGAGTAAGTTTAGACGTGTGACTGACATAGAATGGTTGAGGTTCAGTCAGTGTAGAGCCTGTATGGAGTTGTTTTGGTGGTGTGACCAAGGTAGAATGGCTAGGGTGTAAGCATTTAGCATTTGATATTCACATGTGTGATTAAATCAAATTTGACTTGAACATATAATCACAACTACTTTGCAAAAAAAAATCCAAGGCAAATCTTTTTGGTACAGATTTACCGCGTATTGCCAGTTAGAGACCTGCCAACTAGTATGATTTAGGCGTATTTTGTATGATTTTTAGAAGCAAATACGACATTACGATTTTCAATGGCAACATGCCTATTCTGTCCTGTAAAGTTTCCTACAAGCATCTCACATCGGCAATTTGGGGATGTTCATCAAACACACCTGTCGTGACGAAATCATGCATATTCAACCACTGATCCATAACAAAAATTCTTCCTGAATGTAGGAACTGTAAGAGGCATTGATCCGCTTAACAGTCTGTGTTTTTTTTAAGAATACAACTTTTGGCAGTAAAATACAACTTTTGAGATTAAAGAATACAGTTTTTGAACTACAGAGGTTGGCAGGTCTGCAGTTACACTGCCGCTGCAATTTCTTATTTTCGAAGGCATATCGTGCTAAAAGTTCCTAATTCTTATTTTCAAATGTTGGCAGGTATGTTATTAGTTTCCCGTTGCCTGGAAATAAACATCAAATTTTTACCAATCTAATCACCATACCCTTGATCTGTCAATCATTTTCCTCCTTCATGGACCATTGATTTTAATTAAACAAGAGTTGTGTCAGCTCTATGGATGAGCCAGTGATTCT
This sequence comes from Strongylocentrotus droebachiensis, assembly GCA_035222895.1. Classification (NCBI taxonomy): domain Eukaryota; kingdom Metazoa; phylum Echinodermata; class Echinoidea; order Camarodonta; family Strongylocentrotidae; genus Strongylocentrotus; species Strongylocentrotus droebachiensis. The sequence continues at coordinate 25,892 of JAVYIG010010830.1, forward strand.
TTCACTCATCTACACTGTACTAAATAATATATGAACATATCGCTGTAAGCTTTAACGGCCAAAACGTGACCTAGGCTCTTACTTTTTCCACCACTTGAAGTGTCCCAGTGGGATCTACAGCTGTATGATCTTCAACACACTTGCAGGCCTTACAATTTATCCCATGGGATAGTAAAGGTATATGACCCACACACCATACCATGCTAACCTAGTGATCTGGTCATGAAGTGGTCTTTCTTTTAAAGGCAAAGACCAGTATTGGAAACGCCCCAATTTAAAAATAATGAAATGGAAGCTCTTATTACCAGTCATGTGAAAGAATATGTTTTGACTAACACATGATGATAAAGATTTTGCCGGGAAAGCGCCTACTAATTGATATATTTGGTAAATTAGTTTATCTATTGTTATGTGATAGATAAAACACACGTGTCGCGCACGTGTGCGTAGTCCCATGTACATCTTTCTGTGCACAGTGCTTGTAACTTTACCAAGACTGGGCCAAATTTCTTATCATTTTGATGATTCCAAAACCTTGCAGTACACACCAATACTTTAATATGCTAGATGATCAACCTTTTCTGATCGATTCCACAACGTTTCTTTCACAATGCAATCGCATGACCAGAACTTATCTTTATCTTTAAGGGGAATTTTAACCTGTCTCCCATTTTTCTTTTCATTTGTGAACCATCTAAATAAGGATTAGAGAGACTGATTTTCTTTGTAATATCATATGTTGTAAATCTATTGAAGAACTATAAAAGATGCTAAACATAATATGGGTAATATTGTCATGAATTACTAACCCCTTCTTTTGAATTAGAATTGCAAACAATTCCTTTTATCTGAAATTTACATTGTTAATTTTTGTTTCAATATCTTACATGGGAACAACTTTCAAAAACATATGCACACATTTCTACTTCAAGAAATATTACAAAATTCATTTTGATTGGGTGGGACTTACTTGTTGACTGCTCAGTTTTGTAAGATGCAGAATCATGCATTAGATAAAGCTAGCCGCACCCTAACACCACCATGGTTCTACGCGGGCCGGGCTAGTATGAGATCAATATATGGTAATAGGTACATGCTTCCAACAATCATGTTCAGGGGAGCTCTAAATTTGCAGCTCCAGAAATCATTTTGGATGAAAGCGTATCAATATTTACTCCGCTCACCTGTAAAGGCTCGTTGGCATGGCAACCACTGGTTGTATGTTTGCCTCCTAGATGTTGCTGAAAACCCTCCACCTTACTCTGTCTTCCTCTTTCTTCCTCTGTCTTCCTCTGTCTTCCTCTTTCTTCCTCTTTCTTCCTCTTTCTTCCTCTTTCTTCCTCTGTCTTCCTCTGTCTTCCTCTTTCTTCCTCTTTTTCCTCTTCTTTCTCCCCCTTTTTCCTCTTCTTCTTGCTCCCCCTTCCTCCCCGTTCTTTCCCCCTCCTTCTTCCTCTTTATCCCTCCTTCCTCTTCTTTCTCCCTTCTTCCTCTTCTTTCTCCCTCCTTCTTCATCCTTCCTGTTTCGTCCTAGCCAGAAAGGCACTCATATCATATACATTCCTTAGAGCCAAGGCCCTTCTATTGGAGAAATGAATCTTAGCTGTTCACATCTTCAGAAGATAGGTCTCATCAGAGCCAGAAGGGTAATAATTTTATTTTGAGTCAACGCCCTTCGGTTCTTCAAGAACCTTTGATGTAAAAATGAATCTTAAACCGGTATAAAACACATTTTGTGAAATAAATTAATCTGTTGAGAGGGAAGAGCCACACATTGTTTTTAACTAAATCAATTTTAAGTAAATCAATTAACACCCTTTTGGTTCCACACAGACAATATATCATAAGAGCCAGAATCTTTTTATTAAAAACGGATATGAGGTAATGCTTCTTTGTATCTTTGGAGACTGAATCTCTCTGAAAGCAATATTAATTAAAAATGTAGCAATCACCAAAACACGCTTTACTCTTGATGAAAGAGTTTCCATGTTGTTATACTGTGGTCGAATTGGGACGTTCAATTATTTCTTTGTACATACTTTCATGCAAGCCCTATATACAGGGTTTTATTCTCTCCTCTCTTGTCTTCAAGGTCCTGAATCATTTACCGATAGAAAGACAGGTAAAGTTTTTGCCGGTTGATATTATACACTGTACCTATACACAGCTTATCATTTGAGGTTACTAGATCACTCTAATTTTCTTTCATCAGGAGCATTTCAAAGAGAATTATATCCTCATATAAAGCACTTGAAATATAATTTAATATCTGAATCAAAAAGCTTTTTCTTATGAGGCTATTTTGTTTTGTTTAATCTTTTTCATTTGCAATCAATAAGCTTAGTAGTTTTCATGAAGATTATCCCTCCTTTTTTCCTTGAAATTTTAATGACACTTGAACATCACCCCCAAATGCGAGGTATCCATATACAAACTATAGATTTGCTGCTATAAATGGATTTTAGAAAAAGATCAGATTATTAAAAAATGTCTCTCCAATCACCTGGTTCTTGTTTTCAATATAGAGCCTTCATCCTACATGTTTATTCAGAAGGTAGCAACCTAGCGTTCCGACCCATCTCAATTCTTTATTGCCTGGAGCAGGGTTTATGGAAAGTTTATGATACCGGTATACCTTTTCCAATTAAATGAGTTTCAATCTCAATGATACCATCTTGTCTCTCTAAACCATGTATCAGTCTAACCAATTTCATTAATGAGATAAATGATATCTCCTTCCTTCCTTCTTTCTCTCCCTCTTCTATCTTTTGCTCCTTCTCCTTTCTGTCTTTTTTCTTCCTTATTTTGCTGCCTCTCCTTCCCTCTTTATCTATCTCTTGTTCTTTCTTCACTCTCCTTCCTTTCTCTCGTTTTCCTTTCACTTTTCCCTAACTCTTTGTTGTTTTTCTCCTTCTCCTTCTTTCCCTCCATCTTCCTTTTTTCTTTCGCTATCATGTCACTCTCCTTTCTTTTTTTCTTTCCCTCTTCTTCCTTCTTCCTCTCACTCTCCTTTCTCTTTTTTTCTTTTTCTTCCTGATCCAGTTATATATTTGTGTTTGCTTATGCTTACCCTATTTCTCAATTTATTTTATCTATATCCCTTCCCCTCCCCTTTTTGTTCACCATCTCCCCTTTCCTCCCTGAATGACTCAGTTTAACTCCTATTTATGAGTGTTTTTTAAGTTTTTCCTTTGGAAAAGAAATATTCCTCTAGTTCAGACCATCAAGAAAAGCGTCACAAAATTACCAGTTTTCTGAGAATTTAGCACTTTAGGATGAAATTATTTAAATGGCCTACAATCTTAAAGCCCCACTGTACTACTTGTAGCTACCTGCTCTCTCTATATAGAAAGCTTCCCCAATCGGTGCCTGTTGGTCCCCCATGATCCTCTTTTTCTTATGTTAATTGAGTGCTGAGTTGATGAGATAGCCGCCTGTCATTGAACTCACTGTGTGGTCTAATCCCTTCTGGCCAAACTTGTACAGACTGCCGTTAAAGTATGTGTAGTTGTTTTACCACTTTCCATCATCCTTGCTCATCTTCATGTCAGTGTCATTTTGAGATCCTGATATATCGTTGCTTTGGCCTCCCAGAGATGCCCAGCATCCACAAATTAAGAGGTATCCAATGTGTGCCTGAATCCATTGGAAGAAGCGGCATTTTATAGGACTTCCCTTGCTTTTAGATTGGATGGCAGCAGTGGGATAGAGTGAGATGAAGAAAGGATCTATCTCTCCACGGTCTAAGGGATTATATCTCAATTGTCTGTGAGATGGGGTGTCTGCCCGCCTGGTATCTACTGGGTGATAGCTCAACCATGGATGATTGATACGCCCGCCCATCCGCCTAGAGGGGTTTACATGGGGTTAGACAGGGGGGAAGAAGAGGAAAAAGGGTTTTGGCTGGGGTAAGACATGGGGAAGGATGGGGATGTAGTGAGGCGAGTGGGGAGGGTTAGTGAGGTGTAAGATATGGGTTTAGGTGAAGGGAGTAAGGGTTTAGCTAGGGGTCAGACATGAGGGGGAAGGCTAGTAGGTTAGGTGTGGGGTTAAGCTTGAGCCCTTTTTAGACTGCCAAACACAGGACGTCCACAGGAGGACATCCCAGACCCAGTCTGGTGCGAACACGGAGTGTAATCTTTATGAAAACACGAGGTAAGGTCACGGCGCCCTTTCAGTTTGCAGCTCAAACAAGGGGTGCACTCGGTGTGCATTTCCGTCTGGGGTGATCTCGAGGTACGTTTCCGTGACAACGCCGCCAATCGGGCGCGCGCTTTTCGAATTTTGTACAAGAACAGTTTCTCATACCGAAATATTTATTTTACTTATTTCACATTCTTCGATTAAAACCTAACCTAAAAAATAATTAGGTACATATTTGGTATTTATAGACTTAAATTTATGTTTAGAACATTTAAAACTATCATAACATGCAGTGATACGATGCAATGACATCGACAGCGCGCGCAAATCTGAATGCTGATACACAGAGCTGATACTTCCGGTTCCGGAACACACGCCGTGTGCGTGCCGAGGCGATTCAGATCGCCAAAAACACGAGGTGTCCTCCGGATGTCGTGCTAGACACACCCTAGAAACTCTAGGATGTATTTTACCTCGTGTTCACCCTTTGTTCGTGCTGTGTACACCCGGGTGTCTTTTTCCGCGTCCTTTCAGATCGCCGGTAACAGTGGATGAACAGTGGATGACGTCCGGACGTCATCCACTGTTTGAGGTTCAATCTGAAAGGGGCTTAGGATGCAGTGAGGAAAAATACATGGGAACGTTGTAGGGGTGAAGTTACTGAAAATGTATAGAATAAAATACCAAATGAGCATGAGTATCCTGTATGTACCAGGCAAAGTTAAGATGAATTTGTAAAGTGCAGCTTTACAATACATCCAATATATTTATGTACATACATATAGGGGTATCTACACTGAACCTAGTAGTAGTAGTAAACTGTTTGCATGCATTTTATCTTGTTACTCCACAAAAAGCTTTGCCTCTTAACAGCATTTACCAGGAATCCAGTGTTATATCTGTTGGTTAAGGCAGAAAGAGCTCTTCATATTTTCCGGCTGTGCCTGTAAATTAATAGTATCACTAGTGCATTGGGAATAACGCACCTCTCGCATGTAGCCATCAAATAAATATAGCAGTGTTCACATTTGCCAGTCTTGTTTTGATTAAATAAGGTTTGAATTTATATGTTCACGGAGACAACTTTCCTGCAAATTTATCTCAACTTGGACAAGTGGTATGAATGTAGAGGTTTTTTTGTTTTGTTCTGACAACATGTTAGGGATCGCTATTCATTCAAGTGGATGCCCTGCAGATGTTTGACAGAGATTAAGCAATTGTAACATGAAACTTACAATCAATTGTGATAATCAGCATTAAGTTTCTCGTGGTACAATCACATAAAGACATTATGATTGATTTGTCGGACTGCAAATTGATTGAAAAGTTTTGTCTTACCTCGCTCCACCCAGTCTTCTTGCCCAGAAGTGTTCCCAGAAACGTGATACATGTTTATCGAAGTCAGACACAACTCTTTGATGTAGAACATTCTGGTAATGTGCTCTTCTGGAAAATTCTGGGATCTGTAAAGGCATGTTCATATTCGACGCGGTAAACCACAGAGGTTTTTTTAAATGCGCAAATGAAAGGCAACTGTGTTCATCAAAGTCCCTATGCATATACACCTAGCTGTGTGTTTTAAAAGAAGGTTGAGTTCTGGGAAGAGGTGAAAAATAATAGTTGAGCGCATCATTGTATTATGCAAGTGTGGAAGAATATCAGATAAAACAAATGTTCCCTGAAAAGCATTGCTCTTCAAATGCCTTAATATTCTAAATATGGCATGTAACATCATACAAATCGGGACAGATTTTTATGACACATGTAAGTGTAGTCCCATATACATCTTTCTGTGTACAATGCTTGTAACTTTACCAAGACTGGGTCAAATCTCTTATCATTTTGATGATTCCAGGACCTTGCAGTACACACCAATACTTATATGATAGATGATCAATCTTTTCTGATTGATTAAACAAAGTTTCTTTCACAGTGCAATCGCATGACCAGAACTCAACTTTATATTTAAGATACAGACATGTGAAGCGTATTACACTTTATGTCATCGTTAAAAAAAATCTTTGGTTTTCCGCAGCGCATCTGAACTAGACTTGAGTGTGAACATGCCCGCAATGGAATGGTTGATGATTTGTGGAAAGCATGCAGGAAGGGCTGATGAATGAATGAAATGAAAGGTGATGGAGAAAGATGGTCATGAATGTAACAACGAGACAGGAAACCTTTTATCAATTTACAGTGGTTGCAAAGATGCCTGATCCAGATTGCTGTCAAAAAACATTTTCATTATGGCTCAAACTTGATAGATTGCAGAGGAAAGTGAAGACGAAGAGAAGGAAGGGTATTAACTGACAGTTTTCTGTATGACTCCCCCCCCCCCCCCTCACTTTATCAAACTTTAAACTTAATTTGAGTTATGGTAAGATTATTTCTTTTCCAGAGAAACTGGCATAAAATTATTCAAAATTGTTCATCAAAGAGTAGAGGGGTTGTTTTGAGCCAACAAAATATAGCTTTGAAAATTAATAAGCATGTTGGAAATCATGTTTGCCTAAGTGTAATTGTATCTCTTTTCCCTCTTTATCTCTTTCTCTATAATTTCTATTTCTATATTATGTATTATACAGTGCATCCCAGAAAAAACGAAACCGAGAACTATCGATGTTTTATCATAACTTAATCATAATTGATAAATGACACATATTTGTAAAGCTTAGATCCTCCTCTTTCATTTGATGCAACTCATATGACGGTATCTGAATTTCAAAGAGAAAATCACATTTCTAGAAAGTTGAGTGTCTGCTCTTTCATATAACACCTCAATCAGGAAAAATGGGCTAGGAATAACAAAGTTCTGTTTGTTTAAAGTAGTGCTAGCATTTCCATTATTTTATTAAATAAATTCGTTTTCACTGGCTGCCTGCCGTAGCAAAAAACAGAATTAACAAAAGACTTAACTCCGCTTCGTTGACAATCAGCCGTACACGAAAGTCTTCATGCAATCTTCAATTATAAATGTGGATAAGTTATGATAAAACATAGATGATTCTCGGTTTCGTTTTTTCTGGGACGCACTGTATGACTCTTTTGAGCCTAGTGTCTTCTCCCTTTTCCACTTTGTATTATATAGTTATCAATGATGGTCTGTTTTGACTAATTTTTTCTTTAATTGTACATCTAGCATTGAAGTCACTACCTTGGCACCATTTTCTCTCATCTGAACAATGTTACCAAGTCCCTTTAAAGCAGTAACTCATTTTGACTTGTCGTCACAATCATGCATTACTGTTTCACATCCCACTTTACATACAAAATACTTAAGACATTTGAATGTTGTTGCTTCTGTCAGCTTGGATTTAGCACTAAAAGGGCACATAACTCATCTTTTGAGAGGTTCATAGTGCAGAGCTTTTCTGGCCGAGGACTGTTAAGTGTTTAGAATAACACAAGTGGAAACAGTTTTCCTCTGAATGTGTCTCTCAGTCATGTTTATCATTCATTAATGTATTCATTCAAACAATAATAATAATAATAAAATCTCACATTTTTAATGCACGTAATACTTAGTTTCTAGGCGCAGCACATATTATTACCCTGGTCATCGGAATTAGGGTTAGGCTTACCCACAACACAATGTATGCCCATTTTCCACTCCCTGGGGAGCAATAACATAATATCTTTCCATTAACATTAGTCATGGATTTTTGTATATGCATTACTTCATTTACCATTTATATAACGTTTCTGGTATTTCAAATGTCCAGATGTTAGCTCCTTGCATAAATTTTGATGGCACAAATCTTTTAGACTGTTAGATTAACCCATTGAATACTGTATCCATTCATTTCCAAAGGCTTAATACAGTGACCACCCAGTTCCAATTGGCAAAGGGTTGAGTAGGAATGGTGAAATCATACATATTCTTGTTTATATCAGTGGGGTAGCATGAAATGAAAACCAAACCAAAACATCATTTTTGTATCTTTGTTAACTTTAAAATAATATATAAGGCACTGAAGTCTGATTGTTATTTTAACATTGAAGATTAATTTCTTCAGTTGAAATATAACGATAGTTTATTTATGTGTGGAAAGTATTGTCTCCTGGTCCAATTTCATAAAGTGGATTTGAGCTATGCTGAGCGTGAAAATGTAACAAAGAAATGAAAGGTATCAGACAAATTCTTGTACAATCCACAAACTGTTTCATCCCTTAAATCAAATCACCACACTGGCCCAGATGTATGGAATGCTTTTCCGATTGAACAGAGAAATGAAAGGTATCAGACAAATTCTTGTTTAAGAAACTTATAATTCTTCTGCTTGGAACCAGAAGGGCATTGAACTCTCATCACATCACATAGAGTTAACATACCTCTGGTTCCAAACAGACAAATTAAAGATAAACTTGAGTTCTGGACTTTTGGTAAAAAAAAATTAAAAAATGAATTCTCACAGAATCAAACAAAACTTACACTGAATGTTCAAGATTACAAATAAATGTTATTTGCCGAACAATTTTGGTCAAAAATGTATACTGGCTGAGTAATGAGCATATAAAGATAAGGAAATCAAGGTAGGTAGCCCCGACACCATTTGTGTAGTCCCATATACACCTTTCTGTGTACAGTGCTTGTTACTTTACTAAGACTGGGCCAAATTTATTATGATTTTGATGACTCCAACACCAAATATGCTACACGATCAACTTTTTCTGATCCATTCCACACCTTTCCTTTCACAATGCAATCGCATGACCAGAACTCAACTTTATCTTTAATCTTGCAAGGTGTTTTTTTGTATATATCTGCACTCAGGCAAAAGCAGATTGAGGTAAAATGTTCACATGTTTACAATATTGAAGAAAAAACACTCTCACCGTGAACATGATCGATTGGAACTCTTCCGCAGCAGTGTATGAAGTTATTTGTCAAAAGCAAACTGCCGCTGCATTTAGTAAATTGGCAACAGTATAAGTTGACATTTGTGTCTCACCTAGAGCCGCTATCTAGGTTAGCATGGTACTTGAGGTGGCTTCACGCAGCTGTCTCCAAAAATAAAGGCGGCAAAATGATTGATCATTCAGACGTTCCTGGAAATAGAGATGTCTGTGTCTTCGCTGGGAAATTGGCTTTTTATCGGATAGAAGTGTGTTGGTCCGAGCAATAAAGTCTGGAGCATATAGGCCTCTTTCTTTTCCACTTGTATTTGACGATGGACCTTGACCATGCATGGTTAGAGTTGAAACATATGATTGATTTATATTACATATTATAATTATCCTATATGATATACATGTAGTTACAAAAAATATAGAGACATTTCTCGTCTAGTACTTGATCAAATTTGGCTAGTTTTGTAATGTAACTAAAAATTCAATGTATATGTCTTTTTTGGGCTAGTTTTGTTATGTAACTAAATTCAATGTATATGTCTTTTTTGGGCTAGTTTTGTAATGTAACTAAATTCAATGGATATGTCTTTTTGAAGCACAACCATGTGAATTATTTTATTCACCTGTTACGAATAATTGTATCTCAATAGACCATTTTCGTAATGTAATCAGATTAATTGCATAAATTATTGTTAAGTGCTATTTTACAAATGATTTCATTCACCTGTTACGTATGATTCTATTTCAATAGTCAAAATGCAATCATAACTGGTGAATGAAATAGTATGTGTCAAGGGCCTTCAGAAGCATGTATGCATGAAATTTGGCTACATAATAGGCCTGTCCTCATCAGCTCGAGATTGCCAAATATCCCGATCGCAAATTATCCAGTTAGTTTGCATCTTTATCAGCCCGAGGTTGCAATTAGCGGGAAGTCTGGTCGGGATAATCATCCCAAGATATCTTGGGATAGTTTGCAAAATATCCTGCTATTTGTCCGGTGCGTCTCCACCAGCCCGAAGACTCGCACTATGCGCAAACGCTGAGCAAAATATCTCAGGCTAATTTCTCAAGGTCAAGTTTCAAGTTTTGAGGTTGAATCACGAGCTGATAAAAACCCGATTTGTAACTTCTGGATTATTTCCCAAATCAGAAATAGCGGGCTATTTGGCAATCTCAAGCTGATGAAAACACCCCTGCCACTGATGATTATCTCCCTATCATGTTAAAGGGTAAAGCCTTGACTGACAATCTTTCTGAATATATTTTCAGAGGGAAATAATTCAAAAAATACAAACATTTGAAAATGAAAATAAAAATAATTACAAGCCAATTGATTTAACTCAAAGAAATACACAGGAGTAGTGAGTGATCAGGGACCTGTTTCTCAAAGCCCTTTTTTAATGAGAAATGACCAAAATCAGTGACAAATCTGCTGATAACCAATCAGAAGCAAGCATTTCAGTAGCTTTTACCAAAGACTGTCCTTTGTCACTGATGGCAAGTTTTGTGAAACGGGGCCCAGATGCGGAAACCCCCAAAAGAGGTGTGGTTGAAAGCAAGATATTAGAAATCTTGGTATTACAGCGTCTGTTTGGGGCAAAAAGGGCTGTAACTCTGTGTTAACTCTTTACTGGCTCTAAACAAATTACAGATACATATTATAAAATGAGGAGCTGTGGACAAAATAGATTTTACTTTCATTCATAGATTTTTTTTTTAAACAGACATTTGATCTCATCTCTGTAAGCCAGACAGATAGATTAAGTAAAAACGGAAGGAAATGGTATTCAGGAAGAGAAACAAACTAAACTGTCACAAATTGTTGTAAAAGGTCAATAGGTTCTATTTGTTCAATTCTGGTAATTTCCTCTGTTTGTTGACCCTTTTAAACTAACCAGGGAACTACCAGTGAGTGTTTAACATCTAGGTGTACTTTTGTTCAGATTATTTCTTTTTATTTTAATGCCTTTAACAAAACTTTTCTGTTTCTCTCTCTAATATGTGAAGAAATGCATAAACTGAACTTACAATTATTACCATTTTGTTCATTGCTGCTTCTGTATAATTTTGTACTGATTCTGAACGTACAAATAGTGATATTAATTTGTAGGTACATCTTTTGGTTCATTTTGAGGAAGTGGGGCCCAGTCAGAAGGTTTATTGCCAACTTCACCGTCCACTAAACTTTACACAATCTTTAACTTTAAAATAAAAAAACTGTTTATTATTTAAAGAATATTGTGGTATCCCCCATCAACATAAGGCTCTTAAAGGCCTCAGGCTTAAGATAGTATTATCATACTATATTTGAAGGAGGCATGTATTTCTATAAATTATATTACCTCTATTTGAAAAGATATTGTTTGAAAAAATATATTGTTAGGAGCTGAAGCCTTGCAGACAGTTTTATGCAGTATGGGTGTCCCTCAAGGATCTTACATAAGACCTGTTCTATTCCTTCACACCAGTAAAACCTGTTTTCATAAACTTAAGTGAACAAAAAGCTAGCAAGGGCACCTGTAAAGTGTTTTAAGAATACAACCGCCCCCCCCCCCCCCCCCCTTTAACAAAAAAATGTCATAATAGCTTTACCAGGTTCAGAAAGTGTCTTTTGTAACTAGAAATGTCATTTTATATAGTCTTGTGTGCTAAAAATTTATATAATTTCTTTCTATCCTCCTTTGATTACAGTTCTACTTCAGAGTACAACCCCAGTGTCTTTCAGAGAATTCTTTCTTGTTGCAACCAAGGACAGCGCTCCAAATGAAGCTGCAGGAGATTTTGTGGTGAGTTTCTCACAAACTAATGTGATAGAAGTCTCTTGAATAGGTAATGCAGCGAGAGGGATATAGCTACTTTATCTGTTTTCACTTTCTCTGTTTTGACACAATGATGTAAAAAAGAAACTTTCACAATTTTGAATTAAACAGCCCTTTTTTGTTACAAAAAATTGCAGAAAATCTAAAGTGCCCAATTGCCCATTGATGGAACCATGAGGGTTTTTACGCACATGAAACTACGAAAGGTAAAGAGCTGGTTGGAAAAAAGAAGAACCTGCAACTAATAGCCGCAAAATAAGCGTGACAAGGTCAGAGGTCCAATATTAGACGCGTGCAATCACTCTTATCCCACAATCTAAAAAATCACCCTAAAGAAATAATTTCAATAGCCTTGTCCATCTCCTAATGAAATGTGTGAATATAACTATGACATTTGAACTATAGTCTAGATCCAACCATTATTTCTGTAGGATGTAGACGAGGGTATTGAGATTGCACTTGAGCTCATTTCTAGAAGGTCTGTGTGAACATGTTTTATATACATTTCTTTATACGTTGTCTTAATTTTATCAGATCACAGACAGATTAAAGGTACGTTTTTCAAGGACATGCAGTCGTGCCCTGACCCACACCTTTGCATCCAGTAAGACTTCTATCTCGGCTCAATGGCTTGCCCCGCCTGCTGGGGCGGGATGTGTCAATTTCAGGTGAGACGTTCTCTTAAAGCAGATTGATCTAACCCTTTAAAGAGAAGGTTGAGTTCTGGGAAGAGGGAAAAATAATTTGTGAGCGTTATCATTGTATTATGCAAGTGTGAAAAAACATCAGATAAAAAAATGTTCCCTAAAAAGCATGGCTCTTCAAATGCCTTAATATTCTAAAAATGGCATGTATCATCATAAAAATAGGGACGGATTTTTATGTCACATGTTCCTGAAGTCCCATATACATCTTTCTGTGTATAGCTAGTGCTTGTAAATGTCTTATCATTTTAATGATTCCAGAACCTTGCAATACACACTAATATTATGCTAGATGATCAACTTTTTCTGATCGATTCCACACCATTTCCTTCACAATGCAATCGCATGCCCAGAACTCGACTTTATCTTTAAAGCCAGCATATAGGCCTGAGTCCTAATGTTTCCTCCATCCAGTCCCCGGCCATCACGCTGATATCCTGGATAGCATTTTCAACTTTAGAGCATTTAACAAATAAATGTCACACCGATATTCTGCAATACAGAACTTTAGATATACAATTCATGAACTGCATTTCATTCTAATTCAATATTTTATGCCGTAAAAGTAAGTGAACATCATCTCAGATGACAATAAAAGATCTTTTTCATGACGGTGCAAACAAAATCGCAAAGGAAAAAATCCTGGACCAAATGTTAATTCCAGAGTGTACTCTTACCGGTACATATATGCAGTCTTTCCTTTCCCACCATCACTTTTTTCACTTCCATTTCTCTCACTCCTCAATCCCACCCTACCCCTTCTCTCTCACTCTCACTCTCTCTCTCTCTCTCTATCTCTTTATATCTCTATCTCTCTCTATCTCTCTCTCTCTCTCTCTACTATCTCTCTCTCTCTTTCTCTCTCTCATTCTCTCTCTCTCTCTCTCTCTAATTCTCTCTCACACTTTCTCTCCCTCTCTATCTCTTTCTATCTCTCTCTCTCTCTCTCTCTCTCTCTCACACTCTCTATCTCTCTCTCTCTCTCATTCTCTCTCTCATTCTCTCTCTCTTTCTCTATCTCTCTCTCTTTCTCTCTATTTCCTTTTATTTGTCTTCATATGCATAGTGCATCGTATATAAGCAGACACTTCTTTAGTCGAGCAAATACAGTTCAAAAATCTTCGCTTAAACTTCACTACTCTAGCTCTGCTGAATTCTGGAATTGCCATTTAGGTTTTAATTTAGATCAGGCCCATACCAGGCAATAGGCCTGTCATCATCAGCTAGGAATTGCCAAATATCCCGCTATTTGAACTGTCCCGATTTAAATTATCCAGTTAATTTGCGTCTTCATCAGCCCGAAGTTGCAATTAGCGGGATACTTGGTCGAGATAATCATCCCAAGATATCTTGGGCTAGTTTGCAAAATATCCTGCTATTTGTCTGATGCGTCTTGACCAGCCCGAAGACTCGCACTATGCGCAAACGCAGAGCAAAATATCTCGAGCTAATTTCTCGAGCTCGAGTTTCAAGTCTCGAGCTCGAGTTTCAAGTCTCGAGCTGATGAAGACGCGATTTGTAACTTCGGGATTGTTTCCTAAATCAGAAATAGCGGGCTATTTGGCAATCTCGAGCTGATGATGACAGGCCTAATGTTTGTAATTACATTGCTTAAAAATCAATTACGTCTTGATTGCTGATTAGAAAGCCATCAGCCTCAGAGTCTGGGGCTTATTAAGAGCACAACTATATAGTCAACAAAGGTCCCACAATACTATTAGAAGGTTAATTGCTTTTTAATCTGTTTAGTCTTGATAAGAAAATTCTGCCTCTGTCTGCATTTTTTCTGAGGTACGCAATAGCATTCTATGAAAGTTTGTAGACTATATTAACTATCAATTACTCACAGGATATATGTCTATATTGCATCCATTTTCAGTCTGGAAAATAAATAGATTATAGGGCAATAAAAGTTTATTTCAATGATTTAAATCATGAGTTTAAACAAAATGTAGTCATGGAAATCATCTGTTTTTGTTAATGTGATTGAGATGATTTCATTACAAGCTGAAAAATTAAACAAAAATTAACATGGACATTTTAATTTTTAAAAATGAACAAGAAAATAAGATGGGGAATATCTCAACATTTAAGAGAAATGAAGTGAAAAAATTGTATCTTCCGTTAGACTAGCTGCTTTAATACGAAACACAATAGTCATTCATTGTATCTGTAAAATCCTTTTATTGATGGAGACCATTATGCTGTAGCACGTTGCCAGTATATATCTTTTGGGAATCTAAATCAAATCAAGTATTTCAGAAAATCTTAATCTCCCGTATTTACTTTCAGTTTTGTTGCCTCTATAATTTGTATATGAAGTGACTAAGTAGACTTTTATTATCAACCAGACATGGATTCATGTAGCCTGTCTGATGATGGGATTTTGCTCCCTTGATCCCGGTGTTGACAGAAGGACAGAATGGTTTAAAATTTGTTTTATTTTTAACTTTCACCTCACAAACCACATATCCAAGAAATTAGAACAGGTTGGTGCCAGGGGGTATAGAATGTACATACATTGTCTGTGGGTAAGCCTGAATCCGATGACCGGGGTAATAATATATCTGTAAAGCGCTTGGACACATCATTGTATCAATCTATATAAAAGCTGAATACTATTAATATTATTATCATTATGTTTGTGTCTTTTGTGTTTGTTTTATGATGTAATCTTTTCTTCATAGTGGAACCCCTCATACCTCAGTACAGCAAACAGGTTCCTCTTGACTTCAAAGTAAATCAACAGCTTTTTCAATTTCGGCAAAGGCCTTTGCTCAGAGAGTGACAATAAATCTCCAATTGTGAACACCCAATTGCATGAGACTGTATGCCTATATAAAGCATATTGGTTTCTACACTATAGGACCATTTACACCGGAGAAGAAAAACATTGGTTTTTCTCACTTTCTGGAGTTTTCTCGGAGGTTGCTAGGCAACTACCCACAAACACGATGATAAACCCAAAATCGAAAAACCACCTCTAGATTGTGGTTTGTGAATTAATGCCAGCCGAAACTGTGCTGGCTTTGCAGTATACGTACATGCTCGCTCTATCTGTACACTTTTGCTCACATGACTTTCTTCTGTACTTTCGCATGCAAAGCTGCATCAAGTAGCACTTGCACACATCTCCAAAAATATTAAAACACCAACAGACTTTTATGGGTTTTTTCAGTTGTGTAAATGGTAGTTAAAAAACCTGATGGTGTTTCAAATAGGTTTTCATGCAATGTGAATGGGCCCTTATGAGTCACTCTAAAATTTGATCAGCTTACTTTTGTTTTATGTAATGTAAGATGAGAAAGGTCATGGGGTCGCCTAGCTAGGTCAGGAAATCAGACAAGATGTGTCCATTTGATATACCTGATGATAGAAGACAGGTCATAGGTCAAATGGCTTTGAGGGATGCTGGGCTTCCTGGGAGAAAATTCACTTTTTTTACCTGAGATATATGCCACATAAATACTGTGAAAGGAAACTCGGTTAAAGTTTGTTTTTTATAATGTTTTACGAAGGCATAACAATATTTGTTGTATTAGAAGCTCACTACAGTCCTTTAAAGACTCTATAAATTATTAAAATAACAAGAATGACAATTTTAGACCAACTGGCATCAACATTACAAATAAAAAAGTAATAATAAAAAGTCCTGGATATTAATAATTTGAAAAAAATTGTATTGTCTACGAGATCACCCAGTTTGTAGTGATTATTGTGTCCATTTGGACTCAGTTTATTTATAAAACTCATTTCTATTATGTTGCACAGGATGTTGATTATAATTATGATAGAATGTCAATCTTTTTTTGTAACTAGCAGCATTGTGTCCTTAACATTACTCTGAGGGTTCATTTCAGCCATAGTCTCTGTATAAATTTCACATTTAATCAATGCAATTTCAGAAAAAGGATTTCAATTATGGTCTGTTATTTGTGGCATTTCTGTAGATGAGCATGCCCCCTATTCTTGGTGCTCCAAACCTTTTCTTAACGGTAGACTTTACATGACATCCTTGAAATTTTATTGGAAAACAATTAGGTTATGGATTATCTGCTGAAGCAATATAATTTATTTGGTATAAATACATGTACAGTCAAACCTGCTTAAGTGACCACCTGTCTACAAAGACCACACCTTTTATTTTCCTTGAAAATGGTTTCTCATTGAAACATGTACTAAAGGAACCTGTACATAGAGACCACCTGCCTATAAAGACCACTTGTCTTGCTCCTTTGGGCGGTCTATATAGACAGGCTTTCACTGTGTGAACACATATCATCTTTATTCAAAATGGTAATCGCAAGACATGACAGGTGTTTATAAAAGGGTTGTCATATCAAATCTATTCAAGACTGGATATGGGTGATTTTGCAAGGCAATTGAATTGCACAAAGCAATCCTTCCATCAATTGGTGCCTACATTTTGTGTGTGTGCAAAAATACACATGTGGCAAACAAGCGACCATGCAGAGAGACAAAGAAAGCAAGCAAAGTAAAAATAGTGCAATCTGAATGGGTAGCTACATGTAGACTATCTTTAATCAAATCTTATAAGGGTGCCATCTGAAAAGGGTTTAAAGGTAATGCAAAGTTTCAGGAAATTTTGAAAATTGGATTGATAGTAATTCTTTAAAATGTTGATATATTTGGATGCCCCTGTGGATGTATTATAAGCACTACCAAATCTAGCCCCTTAAACACTTCTGCTTTCGAGAAATTGAATAATAAAAAATTTACCGGTTCTCCCGGTAAATTTCAAATATTTCAAAAAGCACTCAAGGCCATGGTAGCTGCGCGATCATCAAAATCTCAGAATATGCAGTTCTGATATATAAAGTCAAGAAACATTGTTTTAGAGCTAAAGTAATATCAGTCTTGAGAGGGCGCTATACAAGTATACAACATAAAGAGATTATTATTTACAATTCCATTACTTTAGACTCGATTTCAACCGCGACAACGATCATTGAATATTGTAAAGTCGCATAGGCTTCTAATATGTTCATTTGAACCAAATTCATGACCCCATACCAAAACTTTGTAATACCTTTAATACCATTTCTTTCATAGTGTAAGAGAGATGATTTTCTATTTTAACAAATTGTGCTGAAATGGTTATCTATTTCTATTTTTGCTCAGTTCTCTTGTGTATTCTTTTCACTGGAACCAAATATTGTCTTTTGGAGCCAGAAGGGTGTCGACTCATTATATTATAACACAGAATAAACATCCTTCTGGCTCCGAACATACAATATAAATATATAATATTTAGACCTCTGGGATACAGCGCAACGAATCGACCATATTATCTGGTGAAGTATGAACGGGGGTATATTAAATTACTATCACTCCACTAAATGGTCATTGCACCCATATTCAATTTGAAAATAAAGAGGTTGATACCACCTTCTAATAGGAAAGCTATGGTCTAATTTAATTTAGCCTCCAAGAAGCGAGGATCTGATATAGGAAACCTATACTCTAACCCAGGATCCAATTGGTTCCTTATTAAGAACCAAGGGATTTCAGAAAGGAATTACCCGGATGAAAATAGGATCCGTTGTTCATAGGGCAAGGACCTCAAAGGTAATACAAAGTTTTGGTATAGGGTCATGGATTTGGTTCAAATGAACATATTGGAAGCATATGCGATCCTACAATATTCAGTGATCGTTGTCGCTGTTGAAATCGAGTCTAAAGTTATGAAATTGTAAATAATAAACTCTTTATGTTGTATAGCTCCCTCTCAAGGTCAAGATATTAATTAAGCTATAAAACAACGTTTCTTGACCAAAATTGACCGATTAGCTATTCTCTTTTGGAAATTATATATCACAACTACATATTCCGAGATTTTCATGGTCGCAGCTACCATTGCATGGCCGTAGGCGCTATTTGATATTTATCAAAATTTACCGGAACACCGGTTAATTTTTATATTCCATTTTTCTCGAAAGCAGAAGTGTTTTAGGGGCTAAATTTTCTAGTGCTTATAATACATCCACAGGGGCATCCAAATATATCAAAATTGTAAAAATTCACTATCTACCCAATTTTCACAATTTCCCAAAACTTTGTATTACCTTTAAGGAGAACTTTAGTTCTACTTCTCGCATGGCCAAAAATCTATGGGGTCTTTATGAACTTATGGTTTTTTGTCAAATTGTTTAAAAATCTGTTTT
This sequence comes from Strongylocentrotus droebachiensis, assembly GCA_035222895.1. Classification (NCBI taxonomy): domain Eukaryota; kingdom Metazoa; phylum Echinodermata; class Echinoidea; order Camarodonta; family Strongylocentrotidae; genus Strongylocentrotus; species Strongylocentrotus droebachiensis. Next base: position 44,594 of record JAVYIG010010830.1, read on the forward strand.
TAGTGTGGAAACTTCTCCTTTGATGAAGGGAAGATTGATCCCACTCAGAATTATATATATACTTCTCAAAATTATGCTATTGCACTCTTTAAATTATGGCGTTGTGGCAGATTAAAGCCTTCTGATAAGCACATTATCGAACTACTACTACTACTACTTCTACGTCTACTGATGATGATGATGATGATGAGGATAACGATGATGTTTATGATGATGATGATGATGCTGCTGCTGATGATGATGATGGTGATTTGTGATTAATGATAATATTAATAATATGAATAATACCATTACCATGACTACTACAGCTACTACGACTACTACGACTACTGCTACGACTACAACTACTACTTCTACTACTAATTCTACTACTACTACTACTAAGCTACTACTAATACTACTACTACTACTACTACTACTACTACTACTACTACTACTACTACTAGTACTACTACTACTACTCCTCCTACTTCTACTATTCTACTACTAAACTACTACTAAAGAGCATTATAGAACACTATTTTTAAAAGTACACATGTACACAGTCAAAATCAAGGCTTGTTACATATTTAATGGCTTTGGTTTTGCAAAGGAATAAACAGTTGACATTTGTCGTGCATAAAAATTAACTGTCCTTTTCCCTGATCACACTTGAAATGGTGTTTCCATCTTGCGGATAAGGGTAAAGATCCCACGTGTGGCTACTTAGGATGCATAGCTGGACATTGTAGATCACCACGGTGGGAATTCAGAGAAGATGAATAATTGATTGGTGACAAGTCTGGAGAGTAATTGCAATGAATTGGTTTAATATCAAACTGCCGGCAAAGTCAACCGAAGAGTGGAGCGACCTTTCCAAAGCTTACTTTCCCTGGAATATAGGCGTGTCATCATCAGCTTGAGATTTTCCAAATAGCCCGCTATTTCTGATTTGGGAAATAATCCTGAAGTTACAAATCGCGTCTTCATCAGCTCGAGATTCGACCTCGAAACTTGAAACTCGACCTTGAGAAATTAGCTCGAGATATTTTGCTCAGCATTCGCGCATAGTGCGAGTCTTCGGGCTGGTGAAGACGCACCGGACAAATACTGGGATATTTTGCCTATTACCGGTAGTGGGATATTTTGCAAACTATCCCAAGATATCTTTGGATGATTATCTCAACCAAATATCCCGCTAATTGCAACTTCGGGCTGATGAAGACGCAAACTAACTGGATAATTGGGGATCAGGATAGTTGAAATAGCGGGATATTTGGCAATCTCGAGCTGATGAAGACAGGCCTTATGAGAACAGTTTTGCTGCAAAACGCATCAAATGCCTAAGTCACTATTTTAGACCTGCAGGTATTGTATAGCTTATGCACAATAACTGCTGTGTCTGAGTGTGAGTCTGTTTTTCAGATTTATACAAAACAGAGAGTTGTAGGTTAAAGAAAGCTGTTCATGGCAAATTATTTAACCACCTGAATTCACCTATCCTCTGTTGTAACAATTTATTTGTATCAATCTCAAATAACCTTAAGAGGAGTTCATGCATTTTGCAAGGAAACTCATCACATTACAGATTCACTTGATGGTATAAACACTAGTCATGCGAGTGTCTTAAAAGCTAAAAGAGCAATGTTTATTCATAAATATTTGATCTAGAATTCTTGCCATATTTTCTTCCATCGTTATTAAAGCTCGTCCTGAAATGCGCTATAAAAGAACGAACTATTATTATTATTATTATGATGCCGCAAAACCACAACATTTTTTTGGTTATGATGAGGTTAAGTGTAATACACTTCACATGTCTGTATCTTATAACACAGAGCTCAGTGAATATAGGCAAAGGTCCTTTTTTTGCGGCAGTTTACTCCTCTATATCTGAAAAAGCATGAAAAGAGCAGTACAGTTTATAGTCATTAATATTTAATCTAAAATTTCAGACTTGTCTTCTTCCATTACTTTTAGTCACTTGGAATGAACTTTGATGATCATGATCAAGGAATTTAGGAGTTAATTTTTAGGAACTGTTTTTTATTGGCATATTGGCTATATCATTATAGAGTGATTTCCTAAAGACGATCACAAATACTTGAACTCGAGGAGTCATTCCAATTCCATATTGTATAACCAATAGAAATCATGTTCAGAATACATAAGTCATGTTTGCACAGTTCCATAGGTGACTTACATGTAGGAGGTCATTGAAATTGTCTTAGGTTGATTATTTTTCTTAAGCAGTTGCAATCGTCTTCCTATCACAAAGTTTAGGTATGGGGTTATGAATTGGTTCACATCAACATGTTGGAAACATAAGCGATCCTACAATATTCAGTGATCGTTGTCGCGGTTGAAATCGAGTCTTAAGTTATGGAATTATAAATAATTAACTCTTTATGTTGTATAGCTCCCTCTCAAGGTCAAGATATTAATTAAGCTATAAAACTTTCTTGACTAAAATCGACCGAATAGCTATTCCAAAACTTTGTATTACCTTTAAGATCCACCGTTGTTCAGGTTTTGATATCAGAACCCAAGAAGGCTGTTAAGCTAGGGTCACAAATCTCAGCAGCGACCGACCGATCAGTAGCCTGCTCGGTCGCTGCTGGAATTTAGGCATTGCCCAGCAATTAGGTCGGTGCCGGGCGGCGGCCGCCCAGGCACCGAGCGTATTTTGGGAGGCGATTGAAAAGTGAGCAGGCGCCGCCCAAATTTTAACTCCGCGTTAAAACTTCAGCGGCGACCTAGCGATGCCCTAAAAATGAGCGGTGCCTGGGCGCCCGCCGCTCGGTGGCCGGCCAGGCAGAATTGGTTAAAAACCCGCCGCTCGGCCAGCTACTTTTGGGTAATGTGACCATAGCATTACATTTTGATTGAATGGAAATTAAATTTGAGATGCATTTCATGACAGTCTCCTATCAGATTAACCCTATCTGCAGAAAGGTTTTGGATGTTGATTTAATTGTGGTGTATTTACTTTGAATAGATGATAACAAATAACAAGATTGCTTTCATTCTCATGATCAAACTAAATGTAAATATAGTAGCAAGCCCGTACAAGCTTTTTTTAAGTCAGGGGTTCTTAGGGTTGCAACTTTGAGCCAGATTTAGCAGCGAATAAGCAGGGGGGGGGGTTATAGAGCACAATTTTTTTTAAAGTCAACACCCCTCCCCAAACTTCAGCAACAACAATAACAACGACAAAAACCAAAATCCTTCTTTCTTTCTTTTTTCGTAAGGGGGGGGGGGGGGTTCACGCAAACCCGTAGTTTGTACGGGCCTGAGTAGCATTAAAACAAACCAATTTTTCCCTGGTGCAGCATTAGATTTAAGGATATTATAGTACAAGCAAATGCTAAATCTTCGGTGGGATGCGACCGTCATACTGTTGGTCAAACAGTTTTTGAGCGTCAAGTATCGCCTGGCTGGAATGCTCCCCAGAGAGTGGAGATTGTGCACACATTGTGTGCAGGCAAGCACTGAATCAAATGACCGGGGTAATATTATATCTGTAAAGCGCTTAGAGACGTCCAAGATGTATTAAGTGCTATATAAAGCTGAATATAATTAATATTATTAAATTTCAGGACAGGGTTTATTTTTAGGGATAAATTGGTCATATAGTGTATTTCAAATTTTATTTCTACATTGTTAAAATACAAAGTAATGTATCAGAAGACAGTATACCTCGGTAATAATGTTGTCAAAAGCTTGAAGAAAAAACATATTCTTAGAGGTAATACTGCACAGTCGATCATGCTGTAAGATGGATTGTTCATCTCATAACTAGCTGGTATGATTGGCATGATATTAGATGAAAATGTGAGCTCTTTATGAAGAGATAATGAGAATGGGAAAAGAATTGACATTATGAACTTTAGAGCAATGTAATAAGAACCAAGGTTCCAATATGAGATTCATCATTGAGATGACATAGTGGGTTACAAGATGCTAAAGCCATTCTCTATTCACGAGCCTGCATGATCAATTCAAATGTAGCGCTTTGATACTACTTTTCCTTCTGTTTAGACAATCATAGCCTTACTAATCGGTTTATATATCACATTAGTCCTGTCTCCATCAGCTGGAGATTGCCAAATAGCCCGCTATTTCTGATTTGGGAAATAATCCTGAAGTTACAAATCGCGTCTCCATCAGCTCGAAATATGACCTCGAATCTCAAGCTCGAGAAATTAGAGTGACATATTTTTCTCAGCGTTCGTGCATAGTGCGAGTCTTCGGGCTGGTGAAGACGCACCGGACAAATAGCGGGATATTTTGCAAACTAGCCCAAGATATCTTCAGATGATTATCTCTACCAAATATCCGCTAATTGCAACTGCGGGCTGATGAAGACTCAAAGTAGCTGGATAATTTGCGATTGGGATAGTTAAAATAGCGGGTTATTTGGCAATCTCGAGCTAGTTAAGGCAGGCCTGTAAGGGACGTGCATGGCCCTCTAGGGTTTAAGATGCAGGGTGAGGAAAAACTTAAAGGATATAAGTTAACTTTTTTTTTTCTCTCCAGAATAACGGATCTTCTTCTAGAGTATTTAAAGCTATTGCCCTTGACAGAAAGTTTCAACATGTAGTACAAGGCCCATATCATATCATGGAAAATAAGAAGGAATCCAATAAAGCGTCTTGATGACAAGAAATTAATATTACATTTAAAATTTATAGTACCCGGTAACTGCAGCGAGTCAGTCAGTTCATGTTGGTTTGTAATGTAACAGTGTGGATGATGATTCCTAATCATTATAACAGACAAAAGTCAAGCCTGCCTGCATGCACTACATTGTTAATGATATGGATATTTCCGAGTGTTTGTTTCCTTGTTCATAATAACAGGGGTCCCAATGGATGTATTTTCAATACACGCCTACACAAACAAGCTGTGAGAATTAGAACATGCCATCTCAATTTCTTATTGGTTCGTGACTCAGCATTCGTCTAAAAGTGCAGGCTTTATTGTGCTGTGTGGATGTGTGATTTGAAAGGGTCTATGTTGGATCTTGTCTGAGAAGTTTAAAGCCCCACTGCACAACTTATAGCTACTTGCGCCCTCTATATAGCAAACAATGCCTAAGCGGTACCTATCGATCCCCCACATGCAGTCCCCTTTTTCTTATGTTAATTGAGAGCTGATTTGTAGCCACCTGTCAGTGACCATGCAGGGGGGTCTGATCTTGTGCAGATACGAATGTCTCTGAAAGGTTCAAGGTAAAGACCAGTATTGGTAACGCCCCAATTTCAAAAAATGAAATGGAAGCTCTCATTACCAATCATGTGAAAGAATATGTTTTGACTAATACATGATGATAAAAAATTTGCCGGGAAACCGCCTACTAATTCATATATTTGGTAAATTTGTTTCTCTCATGGTCCTGTGAGAGATATAGGGTAGTCCCATATACATCTTTCTGTGTATAGTGCTTGTAACTTTACGAAGAATGGGCCAAATTTCTTATCATTTTGATGATTCCAGAACCTTGCAGATGCTAGATGCTAGATGATCAACCTTTTCTGATCGATTCCACAACGTTTCTTTCACAATTCAATCGCATGACCATAACTGGTCTTTACCTTTAAATATAATTATACAATTATTATGAAAAAGGAAAGTTGGAATCAATTTTGATTCTTGATGAGAAACCTATGAGTATTCCACTGTGTAGTGTTTCGCTAGTCTGACTTCTAATCATTTACGGCTGATTTTCTAAAATTACTTTCAAATTTTAATTGATAATTTTCAAGATAACTATGTCATTCATTTGGGAATACACCAGAGAAAAAGAACATTTAAAATCTGCCTTAACTCAGAAGGGACCACTTTATTACAAATGTGTCAAGAAATACAGCTGTAATAAGCATTATTTTTTAATACAAATTATAAAAACCTCTATAAAAAAAATGTCAATATGAATGGGGGAAGTTACTTTTTAAAATTACAATAGTGGAAAGAAAATAAAGCTTGAGTTGTCTGTGTAACTGATAGATTACTAGTAAACATTTGCATTTCACCAAGCTCTTAGATTTTAAAATCCATTAATGTACCGGTAATTTTCATTGACTCAAAAATTATTGTAGCCTATAGGCTTAACCTGACCTACCCTAGAAATTTCTCCTACCCTATTAAAGCATTTCAATAAAATAGAGTCACTATTGCAATCACAGATCCCAATATTTTGATATCATTTGTCACAATCCTTATCATTTTACACCAGTTTTGCTACTTAAAGGAGCTATACACAAAGAAAATTCACTAACAACTCATAATTAGAACAAATTACATATGGATGGAAAGATTTTCTCTTGAAAAACATGAACAACTTGCTGAGAAATCATATAGATATCATGGAAAGGCGTAAAATGCAATTTTTCAAGACCCTCCTTAGACCCCCGAACGCCCCTGAACGTAAGTCAAACACACAAGCGTAGCGAGCTCTAAATAGTGACGTCACACACTGGACGAACAGCTCAGTGCCGTGTAGCAGTATGCAGCTAGCCAGCCGTGTCCCGTATGTGACGTCACAAATATTGACGCTCTACAAAGGACCGCTGAAGGCAGAAAATCTGGATCTCAAAACTAACATTTTTGAGAGTTGATTACTGCGGGCCCCAAACATATTTTGAAGAGAAGAGTTGTTGTATTTGGTCGGCAAGGCTTCCCCTTCGCAATGATATGAGTTTTGCATCAATTCAAAACACTTTTGATTCTTTGTGTGGCTACTTTAAGCTTCTTTTCTGTGGATTAAGGCTTGTTTGTACTTTATTAGCCACGGATGTTCTGTTTCATATGTGTATGTGCAGACTCTGTGAGTACAAGTATCTTATTTTCCAGGTGGTGAAAAAAATGGCCTACTAACGGTACTCTCTTTTTGGTAGCCTGTTACTTCAATAAAATTATAAATATTATTCTTTTATTTTGGGGGGCCGTACCTTTGCAACTCGTTCATTGTCTTTTTCATCTTCTCTAAAACCATCTTTATCTTCCATCTTTCACAGAGCCGGTGTAATACAGAAGAAGACGGTTTGGTTTGCTGAGGATGGTGATCTTACTCTGCAACTGTGTGAGAGAGGTATGGTATCAATAGAATCTTTACCTAGATATTAGGAAACTGGGTATCATTGCCCTATCGTTTGAACAGTTACGATTAATTGAAATCAATCACAAAATGTTTTAAGTCACAAGTCTGTACCGGAAAGATAGAAGTTTTTAAGTTTGAAATTGACTGGAGGACTTGCAATCAGTCCAAATTAATGGCAGCTCTTTAAAAAAACAGGGCACAGATGCGACTATTCGCATATATAATTGTATAAAATACTATAAGAAGGTTCCTCTTGGTCATGATTCAAGAAAATTAGATGCTCGGATTTGATTACAGCTTGTTGCCAGTGGCCGAATGTGATCTTTAATTTATTCAGGTTTGAAAAACTTGAAGTAATATTAATAACAGAGGGGATACTCAAAATGACAAGTAGACAGGAAACAAAGTTTGTCATTGATTGGTAAGAAGGAAAAAGGAGGGCATCTTAGTCTGTCCCATCTTTTCTAACAAAATATTATTATAACATAAATTGATTTTTATTTTTGATATAAATTGTGATTCATTACATCTTCCCTATATGATTAATATCATTTATATTTTACTTCAATCCAAATCATTGAAGTTTTCAAGAATCTATGCACTACATTAATTATTATCTATATGAGGTTGAACTTGTGTACCCCAGTCGTAAAAAAATAGGAAAAAAATAGGGGAAAAATAGGGATAAAATAGTCCCGAAAATATATTTTTTTTCTATTTTTTCCCTATTTTTTTAAAAGGAAAAAATAGGTAAAAAATAGTTTTGGAAATAGGAAAAAAATAGGGTTGAAACAATTTTTTCTATTTTTTTCCTATTTTTTTCCTATTTTTCAGACCTGAAAATAGGAAAAAAATAGGAAAAAAATAGTGTAGAAAATTATGAAGAAAATAGTGAAAAAATAGTGATAACTAGGTGCTAGTGAACAGTGAAAATTAGTGGGAAAATAGTAATAAAATAGTGGGAAAATAGGAATAAAATAGTGAGGAAATAGGAAAAAAATAGTGAGGAAATAGGAAAAAAATAGTAAGGAAATAGGAAAAAAATAGCTAAAAAAATAGTAGGAAAATAGGGAAAAAATAGTAGGAAAATAGGGAAAAAATAGTAAGAAAATAGGAAAAAAATAGTAAGAAAATAGTGAGGAAATCAGAAAAAATAGTCAGGAAATAGGGGAGATCAATCATCCTTTACTTTCATGGATTTCTCAAGCACTACCATCTCACACATCCAGTCAACAACTCTGTATATTCAACTAAATCACACAGTGCAAACTTGATATAAAGAGATCAGTTATACCTAAAATGACAAGGTAATTTACCAGCTTTTGGGGGTCAATATTTTTTGGTTGCACATGACCTCATTGTCAAAAGTTTCCACTGTAGAATAGTCACCCTACTCCTACAGCTCTTTTCTCTGCATCGATGCACCTACTCAGTTTGCCAAATTCACTTCATCCTTTCAGTCTAATCCATTTAGTAGAACATTTAATATAGTCAATGGGTATATATGGAAAATGTTATACAGTCCAGTCCTATTATAACGAACATGGATACACCAAGATGTTATTATGAGGCAATTCTCATCAGTCCCAATTTTTAAACAAACCAATGTGTTCAGTAACTTGAGTATAACATGATTTCATTTTAACAAGGAAATTGGCTTGGTCCCGAGCACCTCGTTATAATGGCAGTGGACTGTAACAAACAAAAAGAATAAAAGGGAATGTGTCCAATAAAATACATGTACTTTATTTTCCAGAGGTGAATTTCAGGACTATTACTGAGCCGATGCGGATATGCCAGACGATCACAAGCTCTCTTCCTCACTAGTAACCAAATAAAGCAGTATTCTCGACATGAGAGTGTTGTTTTCTGTCTCTTTTATTATAATTTAATTACAAAGTGCTCTTAATAATGTAATACAATTTTCAAACATCAAGAAAATCATGACAAATAATATTTTTTTCTTGTTATTTACAAAGATAACAAAATAAAATAAATCATAGAACAGATTTTTCAACAATGCACGTACCGGTATGCTTTATAGTACAGTTGACATGTTACATAATTTTCTCAATCTCAATGGAACTGTCAAAATCTTAATACAATCATCATAATCTAGAAACACTTACTACAAAATCAATGACATGTCATGTCACTGAGATATATATAAACAAGAAAATGACAGACTTAATACATGCTACTATTTTCAAATAGTTTTACAAAGTATACCATCATTACCATGTATCATAAGTAATGGTATTATGGTCCTTTATCTTCACAATATGCAGGCACTCATTGTGTACACATACATGTTGTACTTGCCTATGAATCTCAATGATTATTGATTAGACATAAGAATTACATAATAAAATGGAAACAAATACTAATGTAAAGGATACAGATGTTCGTCATGCTGTTCACAGGCATCTAATCAAATGGTGGCTGTACGTTACATGTACATTGTCTCTCGATTAGTTTCAATGGATCTGTAAAGATATAAATGAAATGTGAGTTAGGGGTTAGAATAATCATGCATTGGTACATTTATGAACATGCAATTAATACTTAGTACAAGTATTTATGTATTTCATAATAAAAAATTCAAAGGCATAGAACATGTGTGTACAAAAGAATGATAGCAAAAAAGATGCTAGGCTGACGACGAACGGATGGTGAAACAACAGAGTCATCATAGAGCTGTCAAGGTGCATGAAATGTAAACCACTCAGGTAGGCAATTAATTAAATTTTATTTTATTCTTAGATATATTGGGTGAACATACATAAAATAAAACATAAAATACAGAAAAGAAAATAGTAAAGGAACAATTTTTTGAAGAAAAAAATAAAAAGGAAAGAGAAAAATAATGTAGGTAGAACTTGTGCCACCTGCACATTATTTTTCTAGCATAATGATGAGGTAAACTACTCTAATATTTTGATGTCAGATCTTAAAGGTAATACAAAGTTTTGGGAAATTTCGAAAATTGGGTGGATAGTGAATCTTTACAATTTTGATATATTTGGATGCCCCTGCATTATGAGCACTAACAAAATTAGCCCCTAAAACACTTGTTTTCAAGAAAAATTGAATATAAAAATTTACCGGTGCTCCCGGTAAATTTTGATAAATTTCAAATAGCGCCTATGGTCGTACAATGGTAGCTGCGACCATGAAAATCTCAGAATATGTAGTTGGGATATATCATTTTCAAACGGGAATAGCTAATCGGTTGATTTTAGTCAAGAAACATTGTTTCATAGCTAAACTAATATCTTGACCTTGAGAGGAAGCTATACAACATAAAGAGTTTATTATTTATTACCTGAAATAAATATACCCAAAAAAATTATCAACAATAGATTTAGATTTCTACTTAGTAAGGACATTTATTTACCTCGCAGACACATTCTCGGACTTAATGGAAGACTTGCTCTTCTTCTTGGCTTGCGTGGTGCTTAGCAGGTTGGGTTTTCTGATTCCTAGAAAAATAATTTGAGAGACAATTTAGCCTAAAACCACATCAAAACATTATATCATGCAAGGCAATATAATTGACAGACGTAGCAATGGTAAAAAATCTGAAATTCTATGTGGATTTATTGTAATCACGTTTGTTTACATTCACTCATTCACTCAGAAGTTGTGTACAACCTCAACACTACATGGGTATATTGATACGTAAAATACCATTCTATACTATGAAGTAGCATTATATTCAACAACAGACACAATAAAAATCTATATATCATAATGTAATTAAGTTTCAGATATAAACGTACCTTTTCAGCTGTTTTCTGGTGCCAGTTCCGCTCGTCGATGGTCCGTCACTCGACAACAACTTCTTGGCTTGCGTGGTGCTTAGCAGGTTGGGTTTTCTGATTCCTAGAAAAATAATTTGAGAGACAATTTAGCCTAAAACCACATCAAAACATTATATTATGCAAGGCAATATAATTGACAGACGTAGCAATGGTAAAAAATCTGAAATTCTACGTGGATTTATTGTAATCACGTTTGTTTACATTCACTCATTCACTCAGAAGTTGTGTACAAGTACAACCTCAACACTACATAGTACATGCTACATGGGAATATTGATACGTAAAATACCATTCTATACTATGAAGTAGCATTATATTCAACAACAGACACAATAAAAATCTATATATCATAATGTAATTAAGTTTCAGATATAAACGTACCTTTTCAGCTGTTTTCTGGTGCCAGTTCCGCTCGTCGATGGTCCGTCACTCGACAACAACTTCTTGGCTTGCGTGGTGCTTAGCAGGTTGGGTTTTCTGATTCCTAGAAAAATAATTTGAGAGACAATTTAGCCTAAAACCACATCAAAACATTATATTATGCAAGGCAATATAATTGACAGACGTAGCAATGGTAAAAAATCTGAAATTCTACGTGGATTTATTGTAATCACGTTTGTTTACATTCACTCATTCACTCAGAAGTTGTGTACAAGTACAACCTCAACACTACATAGTACATGCTACATGGGAATATTGATACGTAAAATACCATTCTATACTATGAAGTAGCATTATATTCAACAACAGACACAATAAAAATCTATATATCATAATATAATTAAGTTTCAGATATAAACGTACCTTTTCAGCTGTTTTCTGGGGCCAGTTCCGCTCGTCGATGGTCCGTCATTCGACAACAACTTCTTGGCTTGCGTGGTGCTTAGCAGGTTGGGTTTTCTGATTCCTAGAAAAATAATTTGAGACAATTTAGCCTAAAACCACATCAAAACATTATATCATGCAAGGCAATATAATTGACAGACGTAGCAATGGTAAAAAAATCTGAAATTCTACGTGGATTTATTGTAATCACGTTTGTTTACATTCACTCATTCACTCAGAAGTTGTGTACAACCTCAACACTACATAGTACATGCTACATGGGAATATTGATACGTAAAATACCATTCTATACTATGAAGTAGCATTATATTCAACAACAGACACAATAAAAATCTATATATCATAATATAATTAAGTTTCAGATATAAACGTACCTTTTCAGCTGTTTTCTGGGGCCAGTTCCGCTCGTCGATGGTCCGTCATTCGACAACAACTTCTTGGCTTGCGTGGTGCTTAGCAGGTTGGGTTTTCTGATTCCTAGAAAAATAATTTGAGAGACAATTTAGCCTAAAACCACATCAAAACATTATATCATGCAAGGCAATATAATTGACAGACGTAGCAATGGTAAAAAATCTGAAATTCTACGTGGATTTATTGTAATCACGTTTGTTTACATTCACTCATTCACTCAGAAGTTGTGTACAAGTACAACCTCAACACTACATAGTACATGCTACATGGGAATATTGATACGTAAAATACCATTCTATACTATGAAGTAGCATTATATTCAACAACAGACACAATAAAAATCTATATATCATAATATAATTAAGTTTCAGATATAAACGTACCTTTTCAGCTGTTTTCTGGGGCCATGCAGTTCCGCTCGTCGATGGTCTGTCATTCGACAACAACTTCTTGGCTTGCGTGGACGGTGCTTAGCACTAGCACTTTAGCAGGTTGGGTTTTCTGATTCCTAGAAAAATAATTTGAGAGACAATTTAGCCTAAAACCACATCAAAACATTATATCATGCAAGGCAATATAATTGACAGACGTAGCAATGGTAAAAAATCTGAAATTCTACGTGGATTTATTGTAATCACGTTTGTTTTACATTCACTCATTCACTCAGAAGTTGTGTAGATCTACACCTCAACACTACATGGGAATATTGATACGTAAAATACCATTCTATACTTTGAAGTAGCATTATATTCAACAACAGACACAATAAAAATCTATATATCATAATATAATTAAGTTTCAGATATAAACGTACCTTTTCAGCTGTTTTCTGGGGCCAGTTCCGCTCGTCGATTGTCCGTCATTCGACAACAAACTTGTATCTCTACGAGTGGGACTAATATTTTGAAAAATTGTCGGGCTCATTTTCTTGGGAAGAATCACTAAAATGGGATAAGGAGGCATCGGAGTATGAGGAGTCACTATCTATTGATGAAATTTCATCGCTAGAATAATTGCTGGAAGACATTTTGGTGTGATTTGGAGACGTTTGAAGAACGAAAATCAGCAATAAAAGTCCGATGCGCACAATGATTCAGCAAGCGCACGAAAAGCAGTGGGGGGAAAAAATAACGGGTTTCTTTTTGAATCCGTGCTAACTCGCCCCACGGGACATCTCGCCCCAGCCTCAAAGACTGGGGCGAGATGTCCCGACACGATTCATCGATCGAGAGATACCAATGTGTATTATGTTTGTGCACATTGTACATTTTTAGACTAGATGGCTGATGTTTGTTTACATTCTTTAGTCCTGGCCGTAAATTAGCAGACCACTGGTATCTCTCGATTGATAAATCATCTCGGGATATCTCGCCCCAGTCTTTGAGGCTGGGGCGAGTTAGCCCGACTCCTTCTTGTTCAGTTACGTAGGGGTACTTGCGTACTGTCCTCTACGTTGAAACTTTGCACACACATAGAACGGGAATATCTCGATCGAATGTTTTTTTTTCTATTAATAAAGGAAAAAATAATTGAAATTTCTATGAGTACATTTTCTTTTTACACATGGTTTATTTATGGTTATCCTTGAGCTCACTATTCAATATGTGAACCGACAGCTTAAAACCACCAATAAGTCGCAAAATTAACAACAGAGATAATGGCAGGAGAAACAATGAAAATATGCAAGTTTAGAAAATAGACAAAAAATAGTTTACAAATTTTTATCATGTCATAAAAAATTTAAGTGCAAAAAATAGGAAGAAAATAGTACTCGCAAATAGGTAAAAAGAAGTCTGAAAAAGATAAAGGTGAAAAAATAGGGAAAAAATAGTCTGAAAAAGATTAAGATGAAAAAATAGGGAAAAAATAGTTTTGAAGTCGAAAAGAGAAAAAAAATAATCCTATTTTTTTCATATTTTTTTTGGAGAAAATAGGAAGAAAATAGTCTGAAAAAGATGAAGGTGGAAAAATAGGGAAAAAATAGTTAGGTACTCGAAAATAGGAAAAAAAAAAACTATTTTTTTCCTATTTTCTTATAAAAAAATAGGAAACAAATAGTCCACAAAAGTTGAAGGTGAAAAAAATGTGGAAAAAATAGTTTGTGCTTGAAAATAGGAAAAAAATAGGACTATTTTTTTACTGTTTTCTTATAGGAAATAGGAAAAAAATAGTCTGAAAAAAAATATAGGTGAAAAAATAGGGGAAAAATAGTTTTTACTTAAAAATAGGAAAAAAATAGCCCTATTTTTTTCCTATTTTCTTGAAGGAAATAGGAAAAAAATAGTCTGAAAAAAAATATAGGTGAAAAAAATAGGGAAAAAATAGTTTTTACTTAAAAATAGGAAAAAACTAGCCCTATTTTTTTCCTATTTTCTTGAAGGAAATAGGAAAAAAATAGTCTGAATTTCCAGAAAATAGGGAAAAAATAGGAAAAAAATAGGGAAAAAATATATTTTCGCAACACAAAAAACTACTAGGGTATGTGTATTTATTCAGATATTTATTACTGATTCTTTCCTTTCTTTTCCTTTCCCTTTCTTTTCTTTTCTTTTCTTCTCTTTCCTTTCCTTCTGTCCTTTTGTCTTCTTTTTCTTCTTTTTTGAGGGGAGAGGGGTAACAAGGTACATTACACAGTAGGATTAATTATGCTCTCTATAAAATAATGTATAAAGTATTTTCACCGTGCATTTAATGAATCGAACAATTTCCCAATGCTCTGTGTGTACATCTATGATATTACTTTGATACACTCTTGATTTATACCATCTATTCCTTTTTTCTTTTACAGAGAGTGCAGGAAATGGTCCAGCCCCGCCTCCGACCCTTGACCCCCATGCCTGCTGCGCCCCGCCCCACGAAGAAGCCAAGTATAGATTCACCTTCGTTAGTACATGGACTCCACAGACACATCCAAGGCAGTATCCCACTGGTAATATTACCATAGATCCAGATATGGGTTTTTTCCCCCTTCTATTTAGTGACCTAACAAAAGAATGGGGGGGGGGGGGGTGACATGCTTTCGATTAATAATAGCATTTTCAATTGCTTTTGTCACCCTTGACCAGCGGATTGTATCCTTCTCTCTCTCCTCTCCACTTTCATAAAACTGTTTGCATGTATTATGACATTGCTATGTATTTTCTGATTGTTATACTCATTGTATGATTTCCGATTGGTCAAATCAATAATAATAATGAAGCTGCTCCTTAGCTGAATATATAAAAACCTTTAAAAATGACTGACTAAACAAGTACTTTACTGAAACGAAACCTTTCAAATAAAGTAATTGACTGAACAAAAGTAAAAATTAATGTGATTGTTTCTTGATTTTTATCTTTAAAAAATGATTACTATATTACTAGTTCACCAGCAATTAAAGTTTCAACTGACGCAGTTGCATAACTTAACCAATTAATAAGTTTCAACCATACAGCTAATTGATTTATCAGTTGAATTTCAAACTGACCAATAGCCAGACTATACTAACCAGTTACCCAGACACAACCTGTTTTTTTTTCTGATCTTTTCAGGGAATGGCAACCATTGGTCTGATCTGATCGGTGCGTCTCACAGCTCAGACTATACTCTCTGGGAGTACGGCCAGTATGCATCGTACGGCATCAAGATGGTCGCTGAGTGGGGCAGTCCGTATAGACTAGAGAGAGAAATCAAAGAAGAGGTAATAATAACAATAATAATAATAATAATCAGTTTTTATATAGCGCTTATTACAATCACTAAGCGCTTCCAAAGTTGGACATTATAACCCAGCTTTAGCTGTGCTGCCACTACGGCACTCTAGCATTTCAAAGAATTAATTCCTGCCAGGTACCCATTTTACATCACCAACTCAAACTTGTAAACATATCGCTGACGTTTTTATGAATGGACAAATCCGTACAGTAATATATGTGATGGAATCTTTGGTTCATAAAAATGCTGATCATATTGTTTAGTCTTCATGTATACTCTCTTAGTCATGCACATTTAGTTGTTTGTGACTTGTTGTTTTTTTGATCATGTATTGCTTATATCTTGTATTATACTGTTCATATTAGTAGTTGTGTTGCTAATTTGAAGAACAATATATGATCAATTTAGCCCTTTAAAAATATCATGTTCTGAAAGCAATGATGGGTTACAATCGATCAGCATAACTAGATGACCCACCACGATATTGAGAGTAGCGTTGATATAATTTCAAAGTTGTAACAAAAATAATCAATAAAACTCATAATAATAATAATAATATGGATATTTATATAGTGCCTGGTATCCGCCAGGCTCTGACACTCATGGCGCTGTACATAATTATTACAATCTCGAACATATCACTTTTTAACTAAAATACAGGTAAACTAAAATGACACAAAGTATTACGGTACGCCAAATTATAATTGTCCTAATTGAATAGGAGGTTAATGGAGGCTAATTCAAAGTTCTCTCAAAATGCAACTCCATTTTTTCAGAGGACAGTATTGCCAGGATTTAAAGATGTGTGTGGTTATAATAAGCTCTTGACAAAATGCTAATTTCTAGCCATTGAGTAGAAAGCAATTAATTTGACATGGCATCCATTATTTTCATTTAATGCTGTCTAAGACATTCATTGAGGTAAAGTCCCTTTTTTATTAAACTCAAGTGGAAAGCTGTGGATTAAACAAGCAGTATGATCAACCATTTTTAAATGCTAATCTTGAGCTCTGGTATGGAAATCATAGTGACATAGAAGAAGTGGGAAGAAGAAGAAGGAAGAAGAAGAAGAAGAAGAAGAAGAGAAGAAGAAGAAGAAGAAGAAGAAGAAGAAGAAGAAGAAGAAGAAGAAGAAGAAGAAGAAGAAGAAGAAGAAGAAGAAGAAGAAGAAGAAGAAGAAGAAGGAGAAGGAGGAGGAGAGGGGAGGGGGAGGAGGAGGAGGAGGAAGGAGGAGGAGGGAGAGGACGAAGTAGTAGTAGTAGTCAGTAGTAGTAGAAGTAGTAGTGGTGATAGTATTAATAGTAGCAGTAGTAGTAGTATCTGAACAAATAACATTTACATGTATAATCAACCTGAAAATGGATATCACAAGAGATTACATACTCTTTGACTTCACATTTGACATAGGAAACTATTTATCAACCACCGAGGGAAAAGTTGTCAGGGCAGAAATAATCAGAAGTGACATGATTTCCTCTATATAATGAATAATTCAGGACTGTATTCCACAGCGTAAATAATGAACATACAGTGTAAGAGATACAAGTAATAGTTGTATATTTTCTGAATATTCTATTACTGAGCTCTGTATGTTCCACACATATATATTATACTCTCCTGTGTCACATATTCTATTTATCATGGGATAGATATACCAAAGGATTCAAGATTATTTAGCTGTTTCCAATCTAAGATTTATTCACACCATTGTTAAAAGGTTGTCATGGAGCTAGCCAAGGCTGGAAGTGGGTAAAATTGCCCCCCACCCCCTTCCCTGATAAGATAGAGACACCGGTTTTTCACAGTCACCCCCTTTTTTCACGTCCTGTCCCCCTTTTCTTTCCTGGACCCAGCAGTTTAAGTAATCTGTATGTTACAGTGATTATGCTGAATTAAAATAGAGTTGAGAATATAGTTTTATTCAGCAGTGTAATGGGTTGTATCATGTCATGCAATCTTTGTATGTGTTATGATTAATGTGAACATGGGGATGAATAGATCTGCATTATGGATGAGACATTTGTAGCATGGAACAGAAATTTTGGTACATAAAAGTCGTTTGTGAGTGTAGGGGATTTGGCAGATTAGGTTTTCAATGCTATTCCCTTAACACAAATAAAATATATTATGAAAACTATTATAGATTCCAGCTCACAGAATAAAGAATAAGATTTGTACTAAAAAATGTGACATGAATATTGATAAAGATTTTGAGATGGCTGCTCAGTTTCTTATTGTAAAAACATGATTGATGGAAAAGGCTTTGGAAATGGTATTAAATTTGTTAAACACAGATTTTGTATCAAATCGGCGATGATGTTCACATGTTTTTCACACAAATATTTGAGTGCCTTTTGATTTTGCACACAGTAGCTACAAATATGTTGTTAAAGAGAAGTAATGCTATGATGTTGTTGATTACAATAGAATTATAATAATAACATTTTTGAAAAAAGTATATTCAGTTTATCATTCTCTTTTTATTATCTTGAATTCTCTCCTCTTCTATCCAACTTGTTATCCTTTTCTCCCTTTCTCTCTGTTTCCCATTGCACTTCATTTTTCTTTATCTCCCCCCCCCCCCCCCCCTCTCTCTCTCTTTCTCTCTTTCTGTTCTCACTGTCCCATAACTCTATCTCTCTTACTTTGTCACCATATCTCTCTCTCTCTCTCTCACTCTGCCTTCCCCTTTTTCACTTTCTCCATTTTCATCTCTCTTTTTCTATCTCTGTTAATGTTTCTCTCTCTCCCTCTCTCTCTCTCTCACTCTCTCCCTCCCTCCCCTCTCTCTCTCTCTCTCTCTCTTCTCTCTTCTCTCCCTCTCTCTCTCTCTCTCTCCCTCTCTCTCTCTCTCACACCCCTCCCTCCCCCTCTCTCTCTCCCCCCTCACTCTCTCTCCTCTCTCTCCCTCCCCCCTCTCTCTCTCTCCCCCCCTCTCTTTCTCTCTACCTTCTTTTCTCGCTATTACCCCCCTCTCTTTCCCGTCATCTTTCCTTCGATCTCTCACATTCCTCTCTCTTTTCCGGTCATCTTTCCCTTCCGTCTCTCACTCCCTCTATATACTTTTTTAAACCAGGGAGACAATGTCAGACAGTGATCTTCAGTCGAGGTCTGTTCCCTGCGTATGGTCCTAGACTGCGTAACATGACGTCTTACTTCAAAACAGATTCCCAACGTAAACCTTGTATCAGCCGGTCCTCTATGATGGGTCCTAGCCAGACTGGTGTGTCGGTATCTCAAAGGAAAACTTGTGTACGGCAGACTGCGGCTGGGTCGAGAGAAAGGTTTTCTATCTTCAGCCATGGGATGCAGGCACGGACAGTGGAATCATGTACAATGTAAGTGCTTCTTTATTCAGGAAACTGTACCGCATAGAGCTGTAACAACTCTATGCTTTTCCCTCATCTAGTGCTGAACAGGCATTGATGAGTATTACCATAGAAGTAGAAGTAGAAGTTATGCCCTTATCAACAAAACATACTGTTAACAACTGAAATATCAGACCCTTTTAAATGTGATGTCTCTTGTGTTTTTTCGTTAAGTCAAGAATGAAAAGTGAACCGGTTAAAATATGGCTTTTGTTGAATGTATTTAGATGGAAGCTTTTATATGTCACCTTCTCAAGAAACATAAATCAGTGCAAAAAGCAACTGTGTAGGAAAAGTAATGAAACAAACAAAATATCTATGTCTTATTTTATTTCACAGTCCAGCAATTCTCCTTTGATCCACCCGATCCAATCCGTCCAATCACAAGCTCGATCCAGATAACCCTAGGGCGTCCTTCTATAACCCCAATGGAGGTCCAATCGGGTCCTTAGCAACGGTCGTCATTGAGAGAGTATCAATCCGTAACCGTAGTAACACAGAGACTGATCACGGTACAGAACCTCAAGGTAAGGCAACTCATAATAGTCATGTGACTCACAGATTAGGCCATATGTTTATCACAAATTGTCTACCAGAGAATATTTATGCGATGTTCATTAACATGTATATCAATGTTTTAGAAAATTATTCATGCATTCAAAATATTTCAGAAACTCTAATTTATACCTGTGCTACCAATTTTTTTGTTAAAGAACATTGTTTGCAGATGTTTGTTTTACTTATGTAGTTTGACTTCACATGATAGTATTGAATTTAAAAAATGTAAGCGATTGAAAAGCAAATGCCATTTTCATTTTCTACTACTCAGGTAGTCAATACCCGTAAAGTAGAAAAAAAATTAAATGCTTGGTATCGATCATTAGAAATTGAATTATATTATCTACTTCTTGTAAAAACAATATAAAGATCCTTCTTGTATTAGCAAAAATACTCAGTTCAAGCCAATCGTCCTGTCACCAGGAAGAGTTCAAAAGGAAATATTTCACATATTTTACGACTACATTAAGATTGGAAGTATACATTGCACATGTAATATCCTAAATCTATATATCTACCGGTAAGTAAGCCCATGTATGCACATCTCCTTGATTAATTCTGTTTCAGGTGGAGTCCACGAGGCATGATGCCACCCAAGAAACCCATGATGGGCGGTAACCCTACAATGCCACCAAAGGTCATGGGACAACCCTAACCCCACAATGCCTCCAAAGGTCATGGGAGGTCATGACTCCACAATGCCACCTAAGGTCATGGGAGGTCATTGACCTCACATTGCCTCCTAAGGTCATGGACGACCTGACCCCACCATGCCTCGAAAGGTCATGGGAGGTCCTGACCCCACAATGCCTTCAAAGGTCATGGTTCAAGAACCTACAATGCCCCCAAAACAGATGGGAGTACTTACCATGCCACCAAAGACCATTGAGATTATACCAGAAGGTGAGATTAGTTTTAAGCCACACTGCACTAGTTTGGCCAGGAGGGGTTTGACCTCCCTGCATGGTTACTGACAGGTGTTATCTCATCAAATCAGCTCTCAATTAATATAAGAAAAAGGGGACCATGGGGGACCAATGGTCACCGCTTAGTCATTGTTTTGTTATATAGAGGGCGCAAGTAGCTATAAGTAGTGCAGTGGGGGCTTTAAAGAAAATCTGTATTACTTATGATGCCATGATATGAGGGGTTACAAATATGTTGTACAAATGAAATTTATGAGACACATTTTCAATCATCATTTTGTTTCCATTGATTTATGTCCTATTAGGCCAAAAAAAAAATTTGTTTGGTTGTCCTCGATTGCTTTTCTGGAGTAGGGGCGGGTGGGTGGATTTTTTTTTTTTTTTTTTTTTTTTTTTAACTTCATTTTTTGTGTCTTTTTTTTAATTTTTTAATTTTTTCTTTTTCCCCCACATTTTTTTTTA
Organism: Strongylocentrotus droebachiensis; assembly: GCA_035222895.1. Classification (NCBI taxonomy): domain Eukaryota; kingdom Metazoa; phylum Echinodermata; class Echinoidea; order Camarodonta; family Strongylocentrotidae; genus Strongylocentrotus; species Strongylocentrotus droebachiensis. The sequence continues at coordinate 65,766 of JAVYIG010010830.1, forward strand.
ATTTTTTTTAATTTTTTTTTTCCATTAAAAAAAAAAATCATTGGGATTG
>JAVYIG010010831.1:0-65805 GCA_035222895.1 Strongylocentrotus droebachiensis
CGCGTAGCACTAGCATTCCACGCAGATGCGCATTTTTTCACAGACATTGCGCGCAAAGCAACGGCGCATAGCAACAAAGTAAACAAAGCAGCTCGAAGTTCGGGCGCTCCCCCAAATTCCGCGCGTGCGTTCAATTCAGCTGCCCGAAATCTGCCCGAAATCTACCCGAAATCTGCCCGAAATCTGCCCGAACTTGCTCACATTTTTGGCAATTGACACTCAAAAAAAATACGCGACCCGCGGGTAGCTTGCCCGCGCCCGCAGCCCGCTGCCAAAACCTTTAGGCAGTAGTGTAAATAGAGTAAAGGAGGGGTTTTTCGACCACTTAAGACAAAATCCTATTTTTGGGACTCTTTAATTCCTATTTATTATCATTTCTTGTTTAAATCATGAAGCAATATTATTATTATTTAAACAAAAAAAAGAAACCCAGAAAAAAATCACGAATTGCCATGACAATATTCATTTCAATTTTCACTGTTTCGAAGGCAGTTATCCGCTTAGCGAGCCAATTTTTGACCGCATGTACAAAGTCAATAGGAAGCGCGCGCGCGCTAAGCGCGTTTCCGCGCTGATCTATAGCACTAGCCGGCGGAGCAGGTATCCAACGCCCGAACTCCCAGGTGCTCGCCATGTCAAAAACTAGCTCTGCGGTGATCAGAAATTGGAATCTGAATTAGACAGAGATATCGTGTGTGCATTGCGGTGTCCGGCTGCATTGATTTAATACATGCGATGAGATACTTTTGAGCTTGCGACTTGCACAAAATCGGGCTCTCAATCTGAAAAATACTTGAAATAAAGCTCATTTTATGGTACCCATATTTCTTACAGACACGCGTAAGATACTCAATTTTTCAGATTCTGGTAGCGCGACCGCCAATTACATCGCTAAAATGTGATATTTTAGGATATATTTTCCATTGCAAATGTGGTTCTTCAGTGACTCTGGCATGGTATGGTATGTGTGGGATATGTGATATGCTACTATGCAATGTATTTTAAAGGGATTTTACCATGCATCCAACGGATCGGCCGAAAACTGGAGATGGTCGATTACCCCCTCCTTTACTCTAAGTATTTCTATAATTATTATATTGATTTCAAAGAACGGAAAATTTATGCATTCGATTCACGTCACAAAGATAGGCTACAGTCACACAGACAATAACATAACATGCACAACGCATACATGTAGGGTATCTGAACGATTTTTCAATTTTCAATATGGGATTGTTTTTCACCATTTTTGTTGGACATCGGAATAAAAAATGTAATCAGAAAAATACCTTTCAAATTTCAAGACTCACCGATGTTTCTATCAAAAGATACAGTCCCTCAAAAACTCTGCAATATTCATAGTATTTTGCTCAGAACGCATTTTGGTTCACGCAGAGTTATAATTTTTGCTCAAAAGCTGCACAGCTTAATGCACAGCACGATATGCAAAGCGTGGAGTAAGGGTATTTTCAAACTGTTTTGGGGGCTAGTGTTGTGTAGTATCGTCCCAAAACCCAGTAAAGTACCCTCGTATTTGAGATGCACTTAAAAGCCAACTTTATATCTTTATAATCCTTCCCCATAGAAAGACCAAGTGCATCCATAATCTCCTTCCCAGGAATTACCACCACTGTTAAGTTTAAGCCTATACATAAAACTACGGAGTAGTCCATTGTCTTGGCGGCTCTCATTCATGTCTTTGTCCCTTTGACACAATGTAACCTACCCTCATATTACTTGTATCCTTCTGGATAAATATTACATGTTCTGGCTTTCTAGGAGGAGTTCAGTTTTGATCACCATTAGATCAAGACCCTCTTTCTAGCTGGCTCTCTCTTCATCTTGTGTTTTAGTATGTGGAAGTTTGTATGATGTGACCGATTCGAATCTCCAAAGTTTGGAGATAATAAATACTCTTGATATGACTCCGGAATTGCAAGCCTCTCCTTGCTGCTTTATATTTATGTACCTCTCCGACTGCCAATAAGTCAATACACCGATCCCAACACGTCATGGTGGAGAACCCGGCTTTAATTTAAAAGAAGCTTTCCTTGATATACTAATTATTGCGATCGAGGAGAACACGGTTTTGAAGAATTTTCTTCAATAAGAGATCGAGGAGGACCCAGTTTTGTAATATATTCCTACTTAATTCTGATTGTGAGGAGGACAACTGAAGTGAACATTTAATATGACGACGACAGCTGCAGCCTGATCCCTACATCATGGACCAGATCGACCAAGGCTTCGACGATGGTGACATGTCGACTGGTGACGACGATGATGAAGACGATGACAACGACGACACACTTCAATGCACCAGCTATATACAGCAGACCACGTTACAACGGAAACGGACCAGGAACGACACCGACAAACAATTCACGCCCATGACATCGACTGACAGCATGCACCCAGGACCATGATGAGGACATCGATGCCTCGATCACTGTTACTTCACTACACCCATATTTTTTGCTCGATAACTTTACAACCTGAACTTTCTACTTTTTTCTTCTTCATACTTAATGTATGATCCACTGTTTTTAAATTTTAACACACCAGACAGATTGCTAGTTGGGTAAGTGATCATTTTGTGTTCCAATTAAGTTTGTGAGTGAGTGTGTAAGAGAGGATAGTGTTGTAGTTAATTGTTTTAATGCTTTTAATAATGTACATCTGCGTAATTTATTTGCAACAAATACGTAGTAATTACATGTAGCTAGTTAATTGTTTTTAATACTTTTAATAATGTGCATCTGCGTAATTTATTTGCAACAAATTCGTAGTTTGCACTAGCTGTCTTTTCTTTATGTTCACTGACCTTGACCAAAATGACCCTAACTGACCAGACAAGTACGACTGTGGTGACACATTATAGTATATGTGGATAAACATGATAAAGGAATTGGAAGTTTCATAAATTACATCACCACCCTATATAAGCTTGTCTAAGACTAGATCAATTGCTCAGGGCTTTCGTAATCCTGCCAATTTGCAGTGGAAAGGTGAGACAATATAATTTGTGATTTAATGGTAATGTCACATGCTAGTCTTAACTATTAATTGGCTTATCACTGTTTGAGGCTTTTGTAAACCTGCCACATTTCTGCAGTTAAAAGATGACAGATACATTTTTGTGATTGTGTTTTATTTTGATTCTATTATCTTTTTGTGTTTCGTATTCATATTTTGTAATTGTAGTTCAATTTTAAATAGAGTTGAAATTAGTTTAATGAATGAAATATCTAAATATTCACCCAGGGTTATAGATGCAATTACCAGTGCAGGCAGTACGACGCATAAAACTGATAGATAGTCAGTTCACTTCATAATTTAAATGAAGATTTGTCTCTGCGATATTGGTTAACTGAACAAACCATGTGCATATAGATACGAAGTTTGTTTTATTAAAATACTGTAACTATTTATTGTTGTTCTCACTACCACGAGGCAGATTAAGAAGACACTTACTAACTATTGACCATATACTTACGACATTTTGCGGTATGACACAGTACTTATACTTCGAACTGGCACATAATGAAACATATAAACTACTAGTGAATTGATAGGTGTTAAGTCAATGATGGCTGACTTATGTTTGGATTTGTTTTAAAGAATTTTGCTTATTGTATTGCCGGAATAGGAATAGATTTGTATTAGCTGTTAATTGATCATAATTGCTGTTACATTCTAATTCTTACGTCGCTTTTGATTGACAAATTTGAAAATATCTGTTTTAGGTTTAATTGATTTTGATTCATTATTTGAAGGTTTTGTGATTATATGAATATTTGATTAATAACGGGATAGGTATATGATTGTACTACATTTCCATGTTCCTATTTATATTAGGCCTTGTAGCATGGACTTACTTTCATTACCTTGAGCGCACCCGTTGCTTTCATATTTCATATATCTATACTTGAAAGGTGATCATAATCACAACATATACTTACGGAAATTAAGTATCAAACTCATTTGGATACAAAGTAACAATTTGTTTGAGTTCTTTATTCTTTGGATCATTGCTCGTTCATTGGTTAGTGTACTTGATTTTACAGAAAAGAATAAGGAGCATAATTTGTATTTGAGTTAACCTGGATTATTTTCCATTAAGGTTAGTTATCATTTGTTCGATTTGCATAATAGTCTCCACTATTTTTTCGTTTTAGTATAAGTGTTTAGAATAGACCAGTGTTTAAGTATTGTTAATATTATGAGTGTATTCAGTTTGTGCTTCTAGTCTGTGTTAGAATATTAGTGATTTTCATGTAGTTAATTTGTTAATGTGTGTGAGAGAGATTTAAGAGGAATTGGAACAATAATCACATGTTTCGCTTTATTAACTAGGTTTTGTTTATTGTTCTTTAATAAGGAATGAGTGCCTCATTTTCCGAAGAAAGGGGATGTTGTGTAGTATCGTCCCAAAACCCAGTAAAGTACCCTCATATTTGAGATGCACTTAAAAGCCAACTTTATATCTTTATAATCCTTCCCCATAGAAAGACCAAGTGCATCCATAATCTCCTTCCCAGGAATTACCACCACTGTTAAGTTTAAGCCTATACATAAAACTACGGAGTAGTCCATTGTCTTGGCGGCTCTCATTCATGTCTTTGTCCCTTTGACACAATGTAACCTACCCTCATATTACTTGTATCCTTCTGGATAAATATTACATGTTCTGGCTTTCTAGGAGGAGTTCAGTTTTGATCACCATTAGATCAAGACCCTCTTTCTAGCTGGCTCTCTCTTCATCTTGTGTTTTAGTATGTGGAAGTTTGTATGATGTGACCGATTCGAATCTCCAAAGTTTGGAGATAATAAATACTCTTGATATGACTCCGGAATTGCAAGCCTCTCCTTGCTGCTTTATATTTATGTACCTCTCCGACTGCCAATAAGTCAATACACCGATCCCAACACGACACTAGTGATCCCTTGGGACTAGAGAAAAAAATAAGTGCATGGATATATTCTTTACAGCTGGCCCAACTTATCCCTCGGGGGAGCACTTCGTGAAATTGGTAAATCTCTGGGTTACCATGGAAACAATGTTTAAGTCGCTGTTTTGAGCAAGATATTTTTAGAATTTTGGGGATGGCCCCCTATGGGGAACATGGAGAAATACCTGCTCTTTCATATGACACCTCATTTATTGGGTTTCACCTTCAGGATCACGAGCCCTAGCTCTAAAGGTTTGAATTTCAATTTGTTCATAAAATCATTGACCAATTTTGCATGAGCGCGCAATGCACATGGACTGCATAGGGATGTGTGCAATCTCTATGGGAAGGATTTTAGCACACAAAACTGAGTGCGCGATCAGACACAGTGATCCACCTCGAGGGTTGAAGCCGGGTTGAAGCCGCGAGGGGGTTGAAGCCTCTAAAGCGTTCAAATGTGATCGTGTTTACACAGCAGGAAAAAAAGGTGACTTCAACCCTCGAGGCGGATCACTGTGACGTCACAATGCGGGGAATTTGACCTACATCAGCTTCAGCTGAGGGGTCCAGTAACATTTTTAAGGTTGCGCATAAAATTAAAAGAAAGCTATGCGCACATATCAGTACTACCATTTTCATTGGCTGCTCAAGTCGGCCCACATCTTTAGCTAATGAATAATACATGAAATGTGCTAGCTAGCTGGCTTCACCACTCGAGGCGGATCAGATCCCGTTTACACGACATAAAAATTGCCGGGTTGAAGCCGCGAGGCGGGTTGAGACCTGCAATTCTGGTGGATTCAAAAGACGGCTTCAACCCTTGAGTTGAGGCGGATCACTGGGATCCCGTTCACACACATAAAATTGCTGGCTTCAACCCTCGAGGCGAATCACTGTGTAAACACGCTAAATTTTAAATGATGTAGGTCTACTCACTCCAGCAAAGCATAGAGAGTCATAGATCGAAAACTTCAGTCTCTCTAATCGTCGGTTGTTCCACTGAGACTACGTCTGGCTCCACTAGACCTCCGATTATAGAGACTGAAGGATGGGGACCTCTTACTGTGAGGGACTGTACAGAACAAATGGTTCGGTTCGACCGGACCGCGATGAATGAAATATGCAACGAAATTTTCAATCTTTACATCCTCATAACTGCTGCAATTATAATAAAAATTAAAAATAACATATACATGTACATGTATATAGCTTATTTGACTAACGATAGCTTGCTCATTTAGATCCTAAATTAATGATTAATCCGAGAAAGTCTCGTCGACAACATTATCCGTCTTGGTTTTAGTTGATGAATATTCATTTTTTCTTTTCGAACGTCCAATAGCTACCGTAGCTACGTACGAGTCGGCCCGGCTTGACCAACGAACTCCCACGAAACGAGTGCTCTGATTGGCCATTGGCGTAGGTTGACCCGGAAATATACCGGCCGCCGGGTCATATAGCTCTATTTTCGAGTGCATGAACGTAGTTTCACAGTTTGGAGATACAAATTGGATAATTCATATACATGTAAGTAAGTCCGTAAATTATCCATTTAATATTAAGTTATCAAATTTTGATAACTGTAATTAGGACAAATGACATACCAACCTAATTTACATGTACATCTGATTTAGAAATCAGAAAATTAGATCTAAATAAAGAAAATCGGGGGAGAAATGTCGGTAACGAAAAGCTGTGCCGCTGTGGCTCTAATTTACCCACACGGTACGAGATCTCTGGGTTGCCATCTGTATTGGGGAATGACAACAAATGTCAGTTTTATTAAAGAAATGACCCAAATCAGATGGTTATTGCTGTCTAAGAGAGTCAATAGGGACTTTTAGATTCGCATGAAGACAAAAGGTCCATGCTACGATCGACGTCCTTTTAATGCACTGCCTTGAATGGACGTCACACGTATCAGTCCACGCAAATCTAAAAGTCCTTATTGCTAAAGCGTATTGACCTCTAGCACTGCATACATGCTGTGAGGCAGGGACCTAGAAGAATATACACACCACACAATATCGCATAGACTGTACACAATCATGTTGATGAAGCTGTAAGCAAAGTTTGACACTAGACTAAGATCTACAATTTGGTTTTTTTAATCATTCTTTTTAACATCAGTAGACAGATCTAAGTTAAAAAAAATGTATTTTAATGCTATTTAGCTACATGTAGGTGTCATCAATTGTCACTAAAGTACCGATTTTGAGTGAAATCAGTTGAGTTTTGTACAGTGGTGTTTGAAATGTTGAGAATCAAAAGCACAGCTTTTACTACACAGCCAAGATAGTGATGCTCCTATGTGTGGGTCTAGCCTACTGAGTGTTAGTACTGTGTAGTGCTTATGATCTACGACTAGCTACGAGTACGAGTACTAGACTATAGGGCATGGGGTCAAAAGAGCTTCCTAAAATGATTTTTGTAGTCTCCTCCTTGACTACCTAAACTTTGGCTTAAAATGTGGGTATTGTGTTCCTTATCATTATTCTGATAGTTCCCACGTCCAGAAGTGGAGCACTTCCAAAAAAATGGCGCCCAAAACAAAAGATCTAAAAACAAGCATTCCTTCATAAAAGGACTGCATCCGGTGCAAGTGATACAAGTGGTAATTGGTTTTAATCAGTGAATGTGATACCGCTGTGGTGGTCTAACTTCATATTTATTGTACAAAATATCTATAGGGAAGATGTAATATTTCACAAAACACTGTATAGTTGAGGAAATTTGCATGAAAATGACATTTTAAGCCAAAATATGTAAGTTTGACATTTTTCTGCAACAAAGCCTGTAATAATTTAACAATTATTCTGAATGAGGAAGTTCATTTACAAACAATAAATATTACAGTAAAAAACAAACTACTTTGCTTTGTGCTGCTTCTTTAGTTTGATGAACAATACATACCTGTACAGCATTCATTTCACTTAACCCTTACTGGGGGGGGGGGGCGGGCCTGGGAGGCCCCCCTCGACATTTTCTGAGATCACACCGCAACCGCTCGGAATTTTGAATTGTCGTTTCATGACTTTTTTCCTTCAAGTCTTATGCACATTTTGCTACCATTTTCGTCGAAATTGGATATATCTGTAAGGTGTTACATAACAATTAGTATGCGCATGTCATCAAAAAAGTGCTATAATTGCATATATTCATGTACAAGCAGAAATGTGAAGATATGAATTGATATCATATTGCTTTTATATGTTTCTCAAAGTAACTTGATGTATTTCAGAACAAAAGAATTCATTAGAAATAAAACAATAGATATAATAAGAAATAAAAAACAATAAAATACATAAGAAAATAAAAGTTGAAAATCGCATCAAATTTGCATAAATTATCATTATTAATTACATCAAAATACTATTTTGTGTTAGAAAAGAAGTTTCATATGAATAATGAGTTTCAACATTCTAAAAGTGGAGTCTGACAATTTGTGTAATGATTCTAGTTCCCTATATATATATTTCCAGATTTGATATTCATGAATGTGTATTCATAATTTATGCAAATTTACCTACGCATTTTCAAAATTCATAAAAATAATGAAACCTCATGAATTTGAGATGAAGGAAACATTTATTCAATACATTTTCAAGATTGTTAACAATTCTACGGACAAATATGTTGAGTTTTCTGTATAATGCATAAAATTAACATTTTGCATAATTAATTAGGCTATAACGACAACAATTTGCATATTAGGAAAAAACTAATTATACCATCTTGTTCCTTACGTAAGTATCTACAAACGTGCAAATTTTCACGTTCATCGGACATTCGACGGCCGAGATCATAGGGGGGGGGGGGGGCCTCCCAGCCCCCCCCCCCCCCAGTCAGAGAGTGCTCGAAATAGCCCAGTACAGTAAGGGTTAAGGCAGAGCCATGCTGCTGGGAGCTGTTAAGACTTGGTTCTCATAGCACATGTTGTAGTCTGCTGGGAGCTGTTAGGACTTGGTTCTCACCAGTATTGTAGCAGGTGCAGGCAAAGATCATTGTCTTGTCTTCATACTCTGAGCTGGTAAAGCTTGAGGGATTACAGCAGCAAGATGTGCATGTTGTACAGCTATCCCATTGGTATTATGTGTCGTCCCTTTACCTGAAAGAGTTCTTTCCCCGAAGTCGTTATTGTCCCAGACTAAAGTAGTGTAGGATGACTTTTCCAGACTGGACGGAAGCTTACTTGAACCTTTCTCTATCTCCTGCAGCCCTAGAGCCGTATCATGCTCCAAAACATTAGTGTGCGACACACAATATCCAAAACCGTTAAGTAGCCCAATCAGCTGTGATGACCCACTCAAATGGCGCATTGCCATTGATAGAGATGTATGCTTGGGCATCATCTTCCTCCCCTTTGTAGCCATGTAGATAATATCTTGACAAATTGTAAGAATACGACGATCTTCTGCTGCTCCTATCTTGACTTTCTCCTCTTCTTCTGGATCATCAGAAGCACCTACAACCCATGCTAGAAAATTGTACAGCTTGGTGGATACTATTGTGCGTGCAGGCCGTGCAGAATCCAATGTTAAATCAGATGATGTTGGAGGCCATGGTAGACTGGTCCTGGTCTGCATGACATCGTCCTTTAGGTCCAGTGCAGAGGCGTAGCGATCTCGAAGTGAGGCCATTGGAGGTTTGGATCGTCTACCATTCCCGCCCTTTTGTCGCTTCTTTGGAGGTTCTATGCTTTCATCAACATCTGTGGTGTCTGTGTCAGTATCAGATAGGGCGTCTGTATCAGTGGTGGTGTCTGTTTCTTCTCCTTCAGAACCAACTGCTACTGGCACAAGGTCTTCAGTTGATAACGTCTCGACATACACCATTTCACTTGCATACCTCTTCTTAGGCTGCATAAAGCAGAGTTGTGGATACTTTCGTTTCAGGCGTTGTTTTAGGCTGTAGATCTTGTAATTTGATGCATCTTTAGACTCAACATCTTTAACAGCTTTTACAAATAATCTTCTCAGTGCTGTCATTCTATATATTTGCTTCTCTTGTATGATCTTCTTGTCTACAACATAACTGCAAAATGTAAGGAATGCCTTTCCATACTTCTGCTCCTTGATGGGCTCAACACTTTTCCTTGATTGGTAGACAGTATAGCTCCTGAAACAACTGCGATGATACCTGACCTCTATTGCTACACAGTCCCGGTCCTGGATCTGAAGAAGAATGTGGTCGTCCTTCTTGTCTTTAGCAGCTGTTGCTACTTTTCCACCATCTGGCTGTTGACACAGCAATAATGGTTCCTTCTTTTTCTTCCCCTCAGAGTCCTTATGAGTTTTATTTTGTCGACAGATGATGCAAATCTTTGGTAGAATGTGGGCAGAGACAGAGGGCTGCTTTGAAGCACCAGCAACACTGGAATTTGACCGTAAGCGTCTTATTGCTGAGACTGAGGACAGACCTGGAGCTTGACCGCCTGCACTTGACGTAGAAGGCTCCAAGTCTGTACAAATAAATGAAAATTGAGAGAAATGGGTGATTTTCACAATTCAAATAATGTTTGAACAATTATGCAAGCAGGTTAAATAAAAATGCATAGTCATAACAGTAACAATATGACTTATTGATTTAACAAACATCAGCTGTATTCAAAACTGTACTTGTATAGTTAAAAAAACACGCTGTATTGGACAGAGATATGCACAAGGAGAAAGAAATTAAACACTAAGACATTATTTTATAATGCATTTGTATGTGAACATCCCATTTAAATTTATGCACAATTAAAATTGTAATGTGTTCAAAGTAATCAAAGGTTAAAATTGCCCAAACAAAAATGGCCATAGCTTCGCTGTCTGACATCAGAAAACTAAGACATTATATTACAATCATTTGTATTTGAACATCCCATTTAAATTTAAGCACAAATTAAATGTTAAGGTGTTCGAAGTAGTGCTACGAAGCAATCAAGCAAAGGTAAAATTGAAGGTTAAATTTGCCCCCCCCCCCCCCCCAAAAAAAAAAAAAAAAAAAAAAAAAAAAAAAAAAATGGCCATAGCTTCGCTGTCTGACAGCTTTTTAGACAAAAGCCGTCAGAAAACTAAGACATTATATTATAATGCATTCGCATGTGAACATCCCATTTAAATTTAAGCACAAATAAAATGTTAATGTGTTCAAATACAAAGCAAAGGTTGAAAATTGCCCCCCCCCAAAAAAAAAAAAAATTGGCCATAGCTTCGCTGTCTGACGGCCGTCAGAAAACTAAGACATTATAATAGATCTAATGCATTTGCATGTGAACGTCCCATTTAAATTTAATCACAAATAAAATGTTAAGGTGTTCAAAGTATTCAGTGCTATATTAGACTAATAACAAATCAATCGAAGTTAAAATTGCCCCCCCCCCAAAAAAAAAAGGGCCAAGCCCATACTTCGCTGAAAACTAAGTCTAGGCTATTGAACACTTTTTGTTATAGGCCTAGGTCTAGAATCTATTTATTTTTAGCTGCAAATTAAGTGCAAGACTATATTAGACCTAGATCTGTGCTTGTTTACAACTGTGAACATTTTTTACCAGTAACTCCGGCGTGGAGATACTCTATTATCTAGACCGTCTTCTTGTTCAAACCAGTGACTGTGAAAAAGTGTAGAGGTCTAGCCTAGGCCTGGCCGGGCCTAGGAAATATAGTCTACTATTAAAAAAAAAGATTTAAAATTGACACGAAACAGATAAGAAAGATAATGAATTTTTAATCATGACCGTTATTTGAACAACTGTGGAAGTTTTAGATGAATGTTTAGACCTATGTGTTAGTCTGTTAGAGTAGGGTTTCTCCACGCCGGAGTCACGGGTCAAAAATGGTCACACTCACACTCACAGTTGTGAACAAAATTTTGAGTAAAAAGAATTCGCACAAGTTAAGTTGAATGTATGGCCTACCTAAAGTGTGACATGATGCAGCGTCTGTTTTTTGTTTGTCTTTGTTGAGTTTCCCTCTCTCTTGCTTTGATGAATCTGTGAAATAGCGATAGCACGTCGGGTGATATCCACCAAATTCTGGTAGATCTACTGCCTGGTAAGCTTACTACAGCAGTATCGACCAGTGCATCAGGTCCAACTTTGCGTAAAAAGGCTCTCGCTATATCAGCCTGAAACCCCACTAAATCTTTCCAAATATTCACACTGCTTACAAATGTGTTCCACCGTGTGGTCGTGAAAGGTTTGAGATCTTCGGAAACACTAGAGCAATGAGCAAAACATCTATTTTTTGACGAATTTCGATAAGATTTTGCATCGACAGACATGAGCGCCTGTATAGTATGTACAAGTGACTCGCAAAAACGCAGTACCAAAGCCGGTTAATACAACTTTTCTGATTGGCGGACTAGCGATAATCTGTCATTTTGTCGATCTGATGGGCCAATCAGATGAGTTTATAGTCTTAGCAACGTAAGTGGATTAATTACGCGATTTGATTGGACGATTTTATTGCAATAATATTAACCCTTTTTTATCAAAATATTAAATAATGCCCCAATTCCCAGTGTGGGAACTAACAAATTTATTTTGTAACAATATAATGCTTATTTCTTAGTTAAGTTTCAGGTAGTCACAACATGTGGAGTACTAGACCGAAAACTTCAGTCTCTCTAATCGTCGGTTGTTCCACTGAGACTACGTCTGGCTCCACTAGACCTCCGATTATAGAGACTGAAGGATGGGGACCTCTTACTGTGAGGGACTGTACAGAACAAATGGTTCGATTTGACCGGACCGCGATGAATGAGATATGCAACGAAATTTTCACTCTTTACATCCTCATAACTGCTGCAATTATAATAAAAATTAAAAATAACATATATATAGCTTATTTGACTTACGATAGCTTGCTCATTTAGATCCTAAATTAATGATTAATCCGAGAAAGTCTCGTCGACAACATTATCCGTCTTGGTTTTAGTTGATGAATATTCATTTTTTCTTTTCGAACGTCCAATAGCTACCGTAGCTACGTACCAAGACATTAAAAGAAAGAGATGCGATGAAATTGGCAACAATAGTCAAATTTGACTAATAGCCATTATAATACCAAACGAACAACAACAACAACAACGAGTCGGCCCGGCTTGACCAACGAACTCCCACGAAACGAGTGCTCTGATTGGCCATTGGCGTAGGTTGACCCGGAAATATACCGGCCGCCGGGTCATATAGCTCTATTTTCGAGTGCATGAACGTAGTTTCACAGTTTGGAGATACAAATTGGATAATTCATATAAGTAAGTCCGTAAATTATCCATTTAATATTAAGTTATCAAATTTTGATAACTGTAATTAGGACAAATGACATACCGACCTAATTTACATCTGATTTAGAAATCAGAAAATTAGATCTAAATAAAGAAAATCGGGGGAGAAATGTCGGTAACGAAAAGCTGTTACGCTGTGGCTCTAATTTACCCACACGGTACGAGATCTCTGGGTTGCCATCTGTATTGGGGAATGACAACAAATGTCAGTTTTATTAAAGAAATGACCCAAATCAGATGGTTATTGCTGTCTAGTGGAGTACTAGACCGAATTTTTCGTCTCTTTCGTTCGTTAGCCTCTTATTGGGGTAGGGTCGGCTCTCTCTTTAGAGACCGAAACAGACTATCCCGCGAACTGTGTAGGGTTATGTGGGCAAATCAGTACACCAAACTTGCAAAACTTATCCCTGAATTACTCCTTTCACAGGATGCATATCCGATGCATTTTATATTGTAAATTAGGTTAAAACTTAACTACTTCGGTTCCACTTACCAACTTGACTGAAATAATCAGTTTAATGGTCCATTTTTAGGAAATTATGGGTCAAAATCGATATCCATGATAAAAATCTTGCAGCGGGCGTTTAAACTCTCGCTGCAAGATTTTTATCATGGATATCGATTTTGACCCATAATTTCCTAAAAATGGACCATTAAACTGATTATTTCAGTCAAGTTGGTAAGTGGAACCGAAGTAGTTAAGTTTTAACCTAATTTACAATATAAAATGCATCGGATATGCATCCTGTGAAAGGAGTAATTCAGGGATAAGTTTTGCAAGTTTGGTGTACTGATTTGCCCACATAACCCTAACTTACACAGTTCGCGGGATAGTCTGTTTCGGTCTCTAAAGAGAGAGCCGACCCTACCCCAATAAGAGGCTAACGAACGAAAGAGACGAAAAATTCGGTCTAGTGGAGTACTAGACCAAATTTTCCGTCTCTTTCGTTCGTTAGCCTCTTATTGGGGTAGGGTCGGCCGGCTCTCTCTTTAGAGACGGAAACCGTCTATACACATTCCCTTGATAACGCCACGGCCATTTCAGGTCGTAGCGTTTTGCCCCCAAAATCCCCCAAAATGTCATTTTACCTCGTGAATATCCAAATGTAAATTAGGCCTAGATCTAGGCTATAATACATCGGTTCCACTTAAATAATAACTTGATTGAAATAATCCGTTTAATGGTCCCTTTTAAGGAAATTATGGGTCAAAATCGACATCCATGTTGAAAATCTTGCAAGCCATGTAAAACTGTGCGCCATCTACACGTTCGTAATGGCGTTATCACAGTTTTTCCTTCATAATCATTTTGCCTTCGGCGTAGACTAGAAGGGATGAGATTGATTTAGATGACTCCGGGCAGCGAGAGTTTAACACGGCTTGCAAGATTTTCAACATGGATGTCGATTTTGACCCATAATTTCCTTAAAAGGGACCATTAAACGGATTATTTTAATCAAGTTATTAAGTGGAACCGATGTATTATAGCCTAGATCTAGACTCTAGGCCTAACTATTAGATCCCCTAATTTACATGATTTGGATATTCACGAGGTAAAATGACATTTTGGGGGATTTTGGGGGCAAAACGCTACGACCTGAAATGGCCGTGGCGTTATCAAGGGAATGTGTATAGACGGTTTCCGTCTCTAAAGAGAGAGCCGGCCGACCCTACCCCAATAAGACTAGAGGCTAACAAACGAAAGAGACGGAAAATTCGGTCTAGTGGAGTACAAGACAAGCGTTAAAATCGGCTCGCCCTATGGTCTATACCGTAGGCCTACACGATGTAACTTGCAAAATTTGGCACACGACATTTCACATTTCGACACAAAAAAATGTACACTTCGGATATTCAGAATGCATTGAAACTTCGTCAAACATAAGATGAAATGTTAAATAAACATCCTACATACCTTACAGCTTCACCTGAAACTATGATTTGTGATGGGAAAGCTGTAAACTAGATCCTCGACTGCAGTAGATCTACTGTCGGCAAATTTCGAAAAAGCATCGGAAAAATCACGTGATCATCGCTATGCATGACGTAGGACGAAATAACCCCCGATAACCAATGAAAATCCTGCATTTTTGGAGGGGATTCCCCCGACAGCTCTCTGTGTAGCTAGCTGGCTGGCGCGCGCGCCAAGTACCTCTTCTTACTGATTAATTAATTATATCATTACAAATCTTTATCCTCAGTTTTCTTATTTATAACTGATTTTCCTTATAAAATTAAAGATAATTATGGCGTATATATTCAATACTGAATGAACGCCATTAAACTATTACCCAACAACAACAAAAACCTCTTCTTCTGTTTCTTTTTCTTCTTCTCATTGCTTCCTTCTGCGTAATAAGAAAATAAAATAAGAACAGTAAAACATAATACAATATTATAAATATGCTAAATAACACTCAGTACATTAAATATATAATAACATAATGTATTAAGAAAATAAAATAAGAAAAAGTAACAACAATGATAAAAGGTATGATAAGATTATTGAATATAGAGGCTTGTGTATGGTGTGTATGTGATATAACAAATAATCTGCACGTACTGTTAAGAAACACTAACAAAGCCCATGAATGTTTTGCTTACGATATTATTTTTCGATACTATCTTAAAAGATAGATAAATATAAAACGAAATAAATATATTTTTTTTAAATACAAAATTGAGAGATTTAACACGTGCCGTAAAGTTTGGCGACAAAAGTCAAATTACTGACTAATCGCCAATAACTCAAAACACAACAACAACATCCCGAATAATCCCGTTCACGGTCAATACAAAATAAGTTGGATTACTAATCGGATTACTAATAAGAAACATGTATTTCTTCACACCAGCATCCAACTCCAAGTTAGATTGATGGTAATATGTTTTTGTGTGGATGCGCTAATATAGAAAAATCATGAAAAATGTAAATTTTGATAAACTTTTTATAAAAAAATCAATAATTATGAATATACAATATTCATTAATTCTTCAAAGTTCATAAAAGATTTTGTGAAATTTCATGCACGCATTATGATACAAGGCTGGGCAAAGGTATGGGGGAATCAAGTTTTCGGGGATAAAAAGGGAAATTAATGAGATTAAACTAAATAGTGAGGACATGACGTCACAAACTGATAACCAAATTGGCAATTTGTGTAGTGATTTCATTGTTCCATATATAGTTTTACTGTACATACTTTTTCAAAAATTCATGTTTCTTATTAGTTTTCGGATTTTGCTCAAACTTTGTTTGATTGGTTTGTCTGATTTGTTAGCTTCTATTGAAAGTAAGTTATTTTTGGAGTGGACTTGTATTAAACAGTAAGGTCCAGACATCTTCCTCCGGCAGGTGACCTACGGCTATACCACCAGAAAGCTGGAAATCTATATTATGTAATCAGCTAAGAATTAAAAAAACGTCGGCCAAAGATTTAAGCCCCTTGACAGTTAAACACCTCCGTCTTGATTCTCTCCACTCACGACGAGAAGGTCTTCTCCTCTCTTTTGCAAGTGACCTTCTCACGTCAGCTCGCCATCGTGACTTTCTTCCAAAGTCCCGACGATCACTGTCTGGAAGGCAGTTACGGAACTCACATCTTCTCCATGAACCAAAATGCAGGACCACAAGATATTACAATTCTAGTATCCCATCAATTGTTCGTTTATTAAATAGGAATCCCGACCTCCTCATATAGGTCTAGCTATTTAATCCTAAACCTCTATTTGAATTTATATGTAGTTTTACGAATATAGTTTTGATAAATATGATTTTAATAAATAGAACTTTGATAAAATGCACTTTTTAAGAATTTATTTTGAGAAAAGAAATGTAATTTTTAGAAATATAATTTAGTTAAATGCAATTTTGATCCGATAAATTATTATAAAAGATATTTTCATTGCCAATCTATGCAACTCAGAAGAACAATGTATATTATCTGACTTTTTAAATTTAAATGTGATAA
This sequence comes from Strongylocentrotus droebachiensis, assembly GCA_035222895.1. Classification (NCBI taxonomy): domain Eukaryota; kingdom Metazoa; phylum Echinodermata; class Echinoidea; order Camarodonta; family Strongylocentrotidae; genus Strongylocentrotus; species Strongylocentrotus droebachiensis. The sequence goes on from JAVYIG010010831.1 coordinate 17,195, forward strand.
ATGCAAGTTGATCAATGCAATAATTATTAATGTTATTTCAATAGATGTAATCTAATAAATGTAATTTTATGTTTTCAAGCCGGGTTTTACATCAGGTATTCATGAAGATCATACATAACAATATTTAATAATTGTATTTTATCGATTTATTTTGTATATATACTTCATGTAAATGTTACAGTTTAATCATTTAGTTTCAATTTCTTAATGATCAATAATAATTTTTCTCTTAATACATTATCAAAATTTCCTGCACCGACTCTCAAACTGTATATCTGATCTTACACCCTTTGATTTTCTATTTATCTCATATCCAAGTATGCAAACCGAACTAAATATTATTATTGTTTTCATTATTTATGATTTATTTACTATGTACTGTTTATATCTGGATTAATTTTAAAGTGTTAAAGCATATAATTATATTTTTATGTCTATGGAATTATTTTTACCTTGTAAATTCACTTGTATCAGCCTCCAGCTGTATTGTCGAATATTGAATAAAACCTTATCAAATCAAAATCAAAATCTCATTTTGGATTACTTGAACGGGATATGAAGCAATTGTGCGGAATGACCGAACATTTTACAGAGCCGATATTAAGGTTAAACAGTGAAGGTCCAGACATTTTCCTCCAGCAAGTGACCTATACCACCAGAAAGCTGGAAATCTCCTCTATTAGAATATGTTATTAGCTAAGAATAAAGAATGTCGGCCTAATATTTAGGCGCCTTGACAGTCAGGCACATCATTTTGAATTGCTTGAACGGGATATGAAGCTATTGTGCGTAATGACCGGACATTTTCAGAATCTTGAAGTGAAACTGTAACTCTGTAAGGTTGATCCAGACATCGTCCTCCGGCAAGTGAGCTCGAGGCTACCACCAGAAAGCCGGAAGTCTGGCACCTTCTATTATTATGTTATCAACTAAGGATAACAAAATAATGTAGACCAAAGTTTTTGGATATGCACGGATGTATTGCCATGTACTGTGTGCCGAAACTGCCGATAATTCCAATATTTGTAGAATATAGAGAGTTTTTACTCATTTCATTGATAATATTAATTTGAAATAGACGACAAATATAATAATTTATCAAAAGTTCCATTATGTCCCCCCCCCCCCCAACTAAAATTGGGGAAAAATATATGTTTCAGAATGATGGGAAACTAGCCCTTACAAAAAATGTTCAATGGTATACCAATGGTATACCATTCGGAAGTACCACTGAAAATACGGGGTCTATTCGCTATTCATAAGGTCCACTATTCATAAGGACCGTTATTCATAACGTGTAAATTCCCGTACTTCCTGGTCCGCTATTCATAATGGCAAAAGAGGGTCGCTATTCATAAAGAAATAAGGTTCGTTAATCATAAGGACCGCTATTCATAACGTGAGATGAGGGTCGCTATTCATAATTCATATTAAGGGTCATTAATCATAAGGACCGCTATTCATAATATGAAATCAGGGTCGCTATTCATAATACGACGAGAGGGTCGCTATTCATAATACGAAATAAGGTTCATTACTTATAAGGGTCGCTATTTATAACACGGGAAGAGGGTCGCTATTCATAATACGAAATGAGGGTCACTATTCATAATAAGAAATGAGGGTCGCTATTCATAATAGGAGAAGAGGGTCGCTATTCATAAAAGGAGAAGAGGGTCGCTATTCATAATAGGTGAAGAGGGTCGCTATTCATAATAGGTGAAGAGGGTCGCTATTCATAATAGGAGAAGAGGGTCGCTATTCATAATAGGAGAAGAGGGTCGCTATTCATAATAGGAGAAGAGGGTCGCTATTCATAATAGGAGAAGAGGGTCGCTATTCATAATAGGAGAAGAGGGTCGCTATTCATAATAGGAGAAGAGGGTCGCTATTCATAATAGGAGAAGAGGGTCGCTATTCATAATAAGAGAAGAGGGTCGCTATTCATAATACGAAATGAGGGTCGCTATTCATAATAAGAGATGAGGGTCGCTATTCATAATAGGAGAAGAGGGTCGCTATTCATAATAGGAGAAGAGGGTCGCTATTCATAATATGAGAAGAGAGTCGCTGTTCATAATAAGGGGTCGCTATTCATAATACGAAATGAGGTTCGCTATTCATAATAGGAGAAGAGGATCGCTATTCATAATAGGAGTAGAGGGTTGCTATTCATAATAGGAGAAGAGGGTCGCTATTCATAATACGAAATGAAGGTCGATATTCATAAAAAGAAATGAGGTTAGCTATTCATAATAGAAGTATAGGATCGCTATTCTTAATAGTTGCCCCCCCCCCGTGGCTACGTTTCTGGTCCTGTAGGGGGGGGGGTGCGACATATAGCCCTGAAAAGTTGTCTCTTTTTAAAGTAGTTATATTTTATCTGTTATCTTTGATAATTATATAGAGCTCATGTGGTGACGGAAAAAAAAGTAAAACATAACACACATGTAGTCCTATCGTAAATTGTCCTCCTTGTTGGAAATCTTGCCGCACCACCCTGCCCCCGACTGATCTTATCCAGGCTACGCCACTGAGATATTAAGTACGCCAAGCAGGCCCATTATCCATTTTAGCTTGTTATTTAAGAAACTAGTAATTGTTTATAAGACAATAGTTTTTTTGTAGAAAGTAATTTGTATTAGGACTTATGGACGTACACATTATTGAGCGGGATTGGACCTGACCATAAGCCTAGTATCTACCTACCGAGCCCCCTCCCCCCCCCCCCCCCCATCAGTACGCCCCGGCGCGGATCAAGAATTTTCCAATAGGGGGGGGGGGGGGAACGGAAATTTGAAAAATGCGCAGACCATTTTTTCAACTCAACATACCAATACTGACAAGGTCATATTAGAAGCACGATACCGGTACCTACAAGCAGGCACAATTTTGGAAAGGGGGGCAAGCTCACTTAACGTCTCTTGTCCGATATAAACATTCCCCGCTTTTAAGATATACATTTTTTTGACATTTTCATCGGGGGGGGGGGGGGGGTCGGGGGGGGGGGGGGGGCTTAAGCCTTTTGCCCGAAAAGGGATTTTTCTAGTTCACAATTCGGCTAGTGAGCGAAACGAGCGAGCAAAAATTTGAGCATAATATGTATTTTGTGAAAGTGTTATTTATCACCAAGATAAACGAGAAAAGATATCAAAAATTCATATTCGGGCAGCTCGGTGTCCCCCCCCCCCCCTCCCCACACACCCATTACGCGCGAAAGCTTTGAACTTTCATTAATTATTATGAAAAGAAGACGATTTATTGTACCATTCCCGACTCTTAATCCTTGTCTGAATTCAGTTTTCTCCCTCGCCTTGACCTTTAATTAATTATTAGAGAAAGAAGATGATTCGTTGTTCCATTCTCGACTGTTAATCCTTGTCTGAATTCAGTTTCCTCCCTCCCGCGCAAAACGTGGAAGCTTTGATGTTTCATTAAATTATTAGAGAAAGAAGAGGATTTGTTGTACCATTCTTGATTATTAATCCTTGTCTGAATTCAGTTCCCACCCCCCATTCCCTCTTGCGCAAAGCGGGTAAGCTTTGACCTTTCATAGTTTAATGAAATTATTAGAGAAAGAAGACGATTCGTTGTACCATTCTCGACCCTTTTTCTTTGTCTGATTTGAGTTCCCCCACCCCCTCCCGCGCGAAGCGCGGAAGCTTTGACCTTTCATAGTTTAATGAAATTATTAGAGAAAGAAGACGATTCGTTGTTCCATTCTCGACTCTGGCTACGCGCCTGCTTTAAAGGGAAAATGAAACAATCTTGATTGTGATAGCACACAATAATGTTAGTAGAAATAGTAAATAATAAAAATTATTGCAACAACCATGGATAAAATCACGGCCGGGAGCGTGGGCCGAGTGTCATTTCATACATAGTTTTGTGTTATTGGGCGAGGGGGCGTAGCGACCAAGGAAAACTTTGCAATGTTGAATGCTATATATCTTTCTAGCTATATTTCTAAATTTCCTGGGGGACGTGTCCTCCTATCGGGCCCAGTATTGCCGCCCCTGTCCATGATTACTACCAACATGAGCTCAAATACAAGCTCAAGCGAGTTTATATGAGCTGAAGCCAAATGAAGGGCAAAATAAGAGTTGAGAAGCGGCCCCCCTACCGTTAATTACAAAATTGACTTTGCATCGCAGGGGCTTTTTTAACGTTTAACTTTGATTCCGTGGCTCGAAAGTTACTGTCACTAAGCGCCATTTCCTTGTCTTTCCACCTTTTTCACCCGACTCCCCCCCCCCTCCCCCTCTCATTGTTATCTAGGGTACGCGTACGCATTACCCTCTCTTTGAAAACACCCCTCTATCTCCGGTGTGTAAAGTCAGTACGGGCCAGATTTGTGTGTATTACGGGCCGGACTTTGTTGCGTGAAAAGTACTCCTTTACCGGAGATTTTGGGAACACGAATTCGGTCCCTCCGACCCCGGAGTGGGAGGGAGGGGGGGGGGGGGGAGGGGGAGGGGGGGGGGGGCTTTCCTTTTCCCCTCTCTCTGTGTTTCTTTTCTCTTCTTTCTTGTGTCTCTTCTCTTCTCTTTTCTTTTTCTTCTCCTTTCTTTTGCTTCTCCTTTTTTTCTTCTCTTCTTTTTCCCTCTTTTTTTGCGCCGCGAATAGGGGGGGGGGCGGTCGTTTTGGCCCCTCTGGATCCGCCAATGAGTATGCCTGTGGTGTCCAGTGGCGTATCTGGCGCTTGTTCTCGTTTCGGAGGGGGGGGGGGGTGAGAGGGGCGCAAAAACGTATCTTTTACCCCTTGTTTTTTCTTCTTCCTCTTTATTTTCTTTCCCTTTCTCTTTTTTGCTGAGGGGTGGGGGGAGGCAAGGGCCTTTCGATCCAAACCTTGTTGGCGGGAAACTCGCAACTGATACCCCTTTTCTATACTTTTCTTCTTCCTCTTTTTTTCTTTCCCCCTTTTCTCCTCTTTTAATGGGGGAGGGGTGGAAGCAAGGCCCCCCGATTTCCTTCTTTTCCTCCATTTCTTTTCTTCTTCCTCTTCTTTCTTTCTTTCCTCTCTCTCCTCTTTACCTTTCCCTTCTTTTCCTACTCTTTTTCTCTCCTTTTTTTTGGGGGGGGGGGGGGGCATTTACCACCTCGCCCCCTGGATCCGCGCCTGGATGTACGGACGGTAAACGGTACGAAAATGACCGGTATAGGCAGGGGCGTCGCTAAAGGGGGGAGGGTGTGGGGTGCTACACGGTCACCCCCCCCCCCCCACCTGTCGAGATATTGTCGGGGGGAAATGAGAAAAGGGGAGGGGGAAATGAGAGGGAAAGGAAAAGAGAGAAAACAAGAAAAGGAAAAGATAGGAAAGAAAGGAAAGAGAAAAGAAGGGAGAATCCGAAAAAAAAAAAAAAAACGAGGAAGAAGAGGAAAGAAAGGAAAATAAAAGAAAAGGAGAAAAGGACAAAAACAGGAAAAGGAAAGAAATAAACGGGGGTGAAAGAGAGGAGAGAGAGAGAGGGGGAAAGAGCCTGAGAGAAGAAGGATGGGAGTAAGAGAGAGAGAGAGAGAGAGAGGGGGGATGGTGGGTGGAGTCGCCACGTCGAGGGAGCAAGAAAAATACGCATAGATAATTATGTTGCGGTGTCGGGTCCGCTGTTTCGGTATTCTTGCTCGATCCTCGTGTACTAAATCAATGCATTAGTTTGAAGTAGTATGTCAGTCGGCCGGCATATCTTTTTTCCCTACGAACTGTGACTTTTTATCGGACAAAGAAACATTTTTGAAATTTCGGACAATGATTAAGAGTCGGTACAACGAATTCTCTTCCTCATCTAATAATTTGATGAAACGTCAAAGCTTCCGCGCTTTGCGCGGGAGGGGAAATTGAAACGGGACAAGGATTAATAGTAAAATGAAACATCTAAACTTCCGCGCTTCGCGCGGGAGGGGGCAACTGAATTCAGACAAGGATTATAGAGAACGGTATAACACATCGTCTTGTTTCTCTAATAGTTTATTGAAACGTCAAAGCGCTGAAGGGGGGGAAACTGAATTCAGACAAGGATTAGGAGAATTTATTTAATGAAACGTCAAGGCTTCCGCGCTTCGAGCGGGAGGGGGGGGGGGGAGGACTGAATTCAGACAAAGATTAAGAAACGAGAACGGTTCAGCAAATCGTCTTCTTTCTCTAATAATAAAATTAAACGTCATAGCATCTGCGCTTTGCGCGGGAGGGGGCGAAACAAGAATGAAGAGTCGGGAACGGTGCAACGAATCGGGTTAAATTTGTAGACATTGGGACATTGGCATTAATATTTGTCGGTAATTGGTGGCTAGTTTTGACCCCCTACTCCTATTATGAATAGCGACCCTCTTCTCCTATTATGAATAGCGACCCTCATTTCGTATTATGAATAGCGACCCTCATTTTGTATTATGAATAGCAACCCTCTACTCTTTTTTGAATAGCGACCCTCTTCTCCTATTATGAATAGCGACCCTCATTTCTTATTATGAATAGCGACCCTCATTTTGTATTATGAATTGCAACTCTCTACTCCTATTATGAGTAGCGACCCTCTTCTCCTATTATGAATAGCGACCCCTACTCCTATTATGAATAGCGACCCTCTTCTCCTATTATGAATAGCGACGCTCATTTCGTATTATGAATAGCGACCCTCTACTCCTTTTATGAATAGCGACCCCCTACTCCTATTATGAATAGCGAACCTCATTTCGTATTATGAATAGCGACCCTTTTCTCCTATTATGAATAGCGACCCTCATGTCGTATTATGAATAGCGACCCTCATTTCCTATTATGAATAGCGACCCTCTTCTCCTATTATGAATAGCGACCCTCTTCTCTTATTATGAATAGCGACTCTCTTCTCCTATTATGAATAGCGACCCTCTTCTCCTATTATGAATAGCGACCCTCATGTCCTATTATAAATAGCAACCCTCTTCTCTTATTATGAATAGCGACCCTCATGTCGTATTATGAATAGCGACCCCCTTCTCCTTTTATGAATAGCGACCCTCATGTCCTATTATGAATAGCAACCCTCTTCTCTTATTATGAATAGCGACCCTCATGTCGTATTATGAATAGCGACCCCCTTCTCCTTTTATGAATAGCGACCCCCTACTCCTATTATGAATAGCGACCCTCTTCTCCTATTATGAATAGCGACCCTCATGTCGTATTATGAATAGCGACCCTCTTCTCCTATTATGAATAGCAACCCTCTTCTCCTATTATGAATAGCGACCCTCATGTCGTATTATGAATAGCGACCCTCTTCTCCTATTATGAATAGCGACCCTCATGTCGTATTATGAATAGCGACCCCCTTCTCCTTTTATGAATAGCGACCCCCTACTCCTATTATGAATAGCGACCCTCTTCTCCTATTATGAATAGCGACCCTCATGTCGTATTATGAATAGCGACCCTCTTCTCCTATTATGAATAGCGACCCCTACTCCTATTATGAATAGCGACCCTCTTCTCCTATTATGAAAAACGACGCTCATTTCGTATTATGAATAGCGACCCTCTACTCCTTTTATGAATAGCGACCCCCTACTCCTATTATGAATAGCGAACCTCATTTCGTATTATGAATAGCGACCCCCTTCTCCTTTTATGAATAGCGACCCTCATGTCCTATTATGAATAGCAACCCTCTTCTCTTATTATGAATAGCGACCCTCATGTCGTATTATGAATAGCGACCCCCTTCTCCTTTTATGAATAGCGACCCCCTACTCCTATTATGAATAGCGACCCTCTTCTCCTATTATGAATAGCGACCCTCATGTCGTATTATGAATAGCGACCCTCTTCTCCTATTATGAATAGCAACCCTCTTCTCCTATTATGAATAGCGACCCTCATTTCGTATTATGAATAGCGACCCTCATTTTGTATTATGAATAGCAACCCTCTACTCTTTTTTGAATAGCGACCCTCTTCTCCTATTATGAATAGCGACCCTCATTTCTTATTATGAATAGCGACCCTCATTTTGTATTATGAATTGCAACTCTCTACTCCTATTATGAGTAGCGACCCTCTTCTCCTATTATGAATAGCGACCCCTACTCCTATTATGAATAGCGACCCTCTTCTCCTATTATGAATAGCGACGCTCATTTCGTATTATGAATAGCGACCCTCTACTCCTTTTATGAATAGCGACCCCCTACTCCTATTATGAATAGCGAACCTCATTTCGTATTATGAATAGCGACCCTTTTCTCCTATTATGAATAGCGACCCTCATGTCGTATTATGAATAGCGACCCTCATTTCCTATTATGAATAGCGACCCTCTTCTCCTATTATGAATAGCGACCCTCTTCTCTTATTATGAATAGCGACTCTCTTCTCCTATTATGAATAGCGACCCTCTTCTCCTATTATGAATAGCGACCCTCATGTCCTATTATAAATAGCAACCCTCTTCTCTTATTATGAATAGCGACCCTCATGTCGTATTATGAATAGCGACCCCCTTCTCCTTTTATGAATAGCGACCCTCATGTCCTATTATGAATAGCAACCCTCTTCTCTTATTATGAATAGCGACCCTCATGTCGTATTATGAATAGCGACCCCCTTCTCCTTTTATGAATAGCGACCCCCTACTCCTATTATGAATAGCGACCCTCTTCTCCTATTATGAATAGCGACCCTCATGTCGTATTATGAATAGCGACCCTCTTCTCCTATTATGAATAGCAACCCTCTTCTCCTATTATGAATAGCGACCCTCATGTCGTATTATGAATAGCGACCCTCTTCTCCTATTATGAATAGCGACCCTTTTCATTGATTATGAATAATGATCGACCCTTATGAATAATGACCCTTATGAATAGCGACCCTCATTTTCCATTATGAATAGCGACCCTCATTTCGTATTATGAATAGCGACCCTCATTTCGTATTATGAATAGCGACCCTCTTTCTGTGTTATGAATACCGACCCTTTTGTAATATTATGAATAGGGACCCTTATGAATAGCGACCCTTATGTCGTATTATGAATAGCGACCCTCTTCTCCTATTATGAATACCGACCCTCTTCTTTGATTATGAATAGCGGTCCTTCTGAATAATGACCCTTATGAATAATAACCCTTTTCTCCAATTATGAAAAGCGGACCTTATGAATAGCGGTCCTTATGAATAGTGGACCGTATGAATAGCGGACCCTATGAATAGCGGTCCTTATGAATAGCGACATTGACCCGAAAATACCACACGGATACCATTCACAAACACCATTTAAATACCATTCGGATACCATTGAGATAATGCTCGCAACGTACCATTGGGCACCATTCATCTACCAGTGAAATACCATTCAACCTTATAATAATTTTTTGGACGCTCATTTGCATAATCACCAATGGTAGATGAATGGTACCATTTACACCATTGAAATTTGAATATGAAATATGCAATTTTTTTACCATTAATCTACCATTCACCATTGGCACACCATGCACATACCATTCACCATTAGCCTACCATTCACCACCCACCATTGGCCTACCATTGATAAATCATTTACCTTTACCATCCACCATTGGTCTTTCTATTGGTATACCAAATATGTACCATTGGTGATTATGCAAATGAGCGTCCAAAAAAAATATTATTAGGTTTCACTGGTAGATGAATGGTGCCCAAATATCAAGAATATACATAACATATTAAACAATGTAAGAAAAACATTAAAAAATTATTACAGAAAAAACTTCAAAATAAAGACCAGTTATGATCATGCGATTGCATTGTGAAATATTTCTTTTAGAAGTGAAACCCCAAACAATATTACAATAATTAAAATGGGAAGAAATGAGGGCTTGATATAACATTTCAAAACAGTCTGAGGTAAGAAATTCAATCTGAATAAAACACCAATATTTTTAGATAGTGTTACAAAGATGATTTCTATGGTGGTTCCAAGATAGTTTTTCATCTACAATTACACCTAAAAATGTCGTACTTGACACCCGAGTTATCTTTTTATTTGAATAGAACAAATTTAAATCCATTGGAGTTTTGGTTTAAGTTCCAAACATAATATTTTTTTAACATTCACATACTTAAATTTATTAATTGAGTATTTACGAAATGAAATAAAGTTGTAGGATCGCGACCTTTACAAAATACACTGGTATAGTCTGCAAATAAAATATAACGCAAATTATGGGTTGAACATGGCATGCCATTAATATAAATCTAAAACAGAAGGGGGTCGAGAATAGATCCTTAGGAATTCCGCAACCTATTGTTTTAACTTGAGATTCAGCTTCATTCAGGAGCGTCTCTAGACCTTTTTCAGTGGGGGGGGGGGGGGGGGGGGGGGTTAGAGACCAACGATTACCGACAAAACTAGCCACCAATTACCGACAAAATTAAATGTCCCAATACACATTTGGCGCTTTAAACCTGGGGCCGAAGGCTAAATTGTTTTTCCTATGGATTATCTATAGTACTTGCGTATGCGCAAATGGTAATTTTCCTCGACGACATAAATATACGAATTATTTCGTCAACTTAGTCAGCATCCCTGGTCAGCATCATAGCTATATATTTTAATGCAGGCGCAGAGCTAGGATCTTATTTTAGGGAGGGGCGCTGGTGAGTAAGCGAATCACTTTTGCGCGCTCATTAGGGGGTGTGGGTGATAGGCCTCCCGCGCGAAGCGCGGAAGCTTAGACGTTCCCTTAAATTATTAGGAAAAGAAGACGATTTATTGTACCGTTCTCGACTGTTAATCCTTGTCTGAATTCAGTTTCTCCCCCTCCCGCGCAAAGCGCGGAAGCTTTGAGGTTTCATTAAATTATGAGAAAAAGCAGACGATTCGGTGTACTGTTCTCGACTCATAATCCTTATCTGTATTCAGTGCCCCCGCGCGAAGCGCGGAAGTTTTGAGGTTTCATTAAATTATTAGAGAAAGTAAACGATTTGTTGAACCATGCTCGTCTGTTAATCCTTGTTTGAATGAAGTTTCCCCCTCCCGCGCAAAGCGCGGAAGTTTTGACGTTTCATTAAATTATTAGAGAAAGAAGACGATTCGTTGCACCGTTTTCGACTCTTATTAAGCCCTATTTATCTGAATTCAGTTTCCCCCTCTCGCGCGAAGCGCCGAAGCTTTGATGTTTCCTTAAATTATTAGAGGAAGCAGACGATTCGTTGTACCGTTTTTCGACTCTTATTTATCCTTATTTATCTGAATTCAGTTCCCCCTCTCTCGCGAAGGGTGGAAGCTTTGAGGTTTCCTTAAATTATTAGAGAACGCAGATGATTCGTTGCGCCGTTTCGACTCTTATTTAACCCTATTTAACTAAATTCAGTTCCCCCTCTCGCGCGAAGCGTGGAAGCTTTGAGGTTTCCTTAAATTATTAGAGAAAGCATCTGATTCGTTGTACCGTTTTCGACTCTTAATAAGACCTATTTGTCCGCATTCAGTTCCCCCCTTTACCGCGAAGCGCGGAAGCTTTGATGTTTCATTAAATTATTAGAGGAACTCTGAGGAAGCAGACGATTCGTTGTACCGTTTTTCGACTCTTATTTATCCCTATTTATCTGAATTCGGTTCCCCCTCTCGCACGAAGCGTGGAAACTTTGAGGTTTCCTTAAATTATTAGAGAAAGCAGATGATTCGTTGTACCGTTTTCGACTCTTAATAAGACCTATTTGTCTGCATTCAGTTTCCCCCTTTACCGCGAAGCGCGGAAGATTTGACGTTTCATTAAATTATTAGAGGAAGCAGACGATTCGTTGTACCGTTTTTCGATTCTTATTTATCCCTATTTATCTGAATTCAGTTCCCCCTCTCGCGCGAAGCATGGAAACTTTGAGGTTTCCTTAAATTACTAGAGAAAGCAGATGATTCGTTGCACCGTTTTCGACTCTTATTTATTCCTATTTATCTGAATTCAGTTCCCCCTCTCGCGCGAAGCATGGAAACTTTGAGGTTTCCTTAAATTATTAGAGAAAGCACACTGTAAAAAAAAAATTGTTCATTGGTAATTTTTACGTATTTTTTCCATGTAGAATTTACTTGAAAACATTAGTTTTGCCACTTACGCACTAAATTTAAGTCTTGCTAACTCAAACTTTCAATTTAGTAGAACATACGTGGAATATTTAAGTAAAATCAAATACATGAGAACTTTAAGTAATTTCAGCTTGTATTAATTAGTAATTTTAACCCAAAATCAGAAATTATACGTATTACTCAAACAATTTATGTTGATTATTCTTATCTTTTTAAAGTAAGGACCGATGCAGTGCGTAATAGAAATATTTACATAATTTATGAATATTCATTAAGACCAAATTAAACTCTTTTTTAAATAAAACAATTCTTTTTTGTGGTTGAATGAAAATTGAAGGACTTTAAAACATTTACTAATTCATTTAACATGGCTAAGCAAAGACAAGACAATTTTTTAATTGTTACCCAGTTCAAAACAAATCAAAACTTGATATTTCAGGAAATTGTCAACCAATTTTAATTTTAAGATGCTACGATCAAGTATATATAAAATTTGGAGCCTTTCAATATATGTCGAATTGAAGCGTATGTAATAGTTTGTGATGGTGGTAGATATATATACGGTGTGAATGATTAGTGGATGTTACTTGTTAGATTAGATGGGTACCAAATCGTGCAATATGTAATCCTATCATAGCTTTTTTTTAATTATCTAAAATGATTACAATACTTAAATTATTTACGTTAATGTAACTCGATTTAACTGAGTAAAAATTTATTCAGCAAAATAAGTAAATTCTACTTAAGATGCCGTAGGTAATATTTACTTAATAAAAATAAGGCAATTCTTTTCCTCAATTTTATTGAGTTATTTCGACTATTATTTTTTTACAGTGCAGATGATTCGTTGCACCGTGTTCGACTCTTATTTATTCCTATTTATCTGAATTCAGTTCCCCCTCTCGCGCGATTCATCAAAATATACAGAAAGGAAGACGATTCGTCGTACCGTTGATGATTCTTAATCCTTGTTTGAATTAAGTTTCCCTGTAAATTTTAAACCTCTGATTTCTTTAGCTGATTATTATAGGAAAGTGAAACTTCGAGAAAATACAAGTATTGTAGTTGTAGTCACTCTCGAAGTCGTCACAGCGGATAAACAGTCACAGTTCGAAGGGGAAAAAACTTGTCGGCCGACCGACAATATACATCTCACCGACTTTAAACTTCTGCATTGATAATTATAGTAGGCCTACACGAGGATTGAGCAAGAATACCGACACAGCTGACCCGATACAGCAACATATTTACCCGTGTCTTTCTTGCTCCCTCGACGAGACGACTCAATCCAACAACCCCTCTCTCTTTTACACCCACTCCTCCTCTCTCAGGCTCTTACCTCCCCTCTCTTTCATCCCCCGTTTCTTTTGTTTCCCTTTTCTCTCTTTTTTCTTCTTTTTTCCTTTTCTTTCTTTTCTTTCCTCTCCTCCCTCTTTTTCTTTTTTCTCTTTCTTTCTTCTCTTTTCTTTCCTTTCTTTTCCTTTCTTTCCGTTTTTTCCTTTCTTTCTTTTCTTTTCCTTTTCTTTTTTCTTTTCTTTCCCTTTCCCTCTCTTTTTTTCCCTCCCCCTTTTCTCTTTTTTCCCGACGGCAGCGCAATTTTACCGACAATATCCTGACAGGTGGGGAGGGGGGGGGGGTGTCGCACCCCCACACCCCTTTGGCGACGCCCCTGGCTTCATTAATAATTGTTAATTGTTTACGATCAGATAAATAACTTGATAAAAGTTCTAAAGGTGTGCCCCTAATACCGTAATATTTCAATTTTTGTAATAAATAGAATGATTTATAAGCTGCTTCAATTAACAATAACAGGCTGTTCAACTCTTCATGTAAGCAAATGTATAACACAGAGTTATATGCAGGCGCGGATCCAGGATTTCTTGGGGGGGGGCCAAATTTGAAATTATGCGAGCCAAATATTTGTACGTAATGATGAGCAGCAGTGACGTAATGCAGGGGGGGGGGGTGGGTGCAGGGAGGGGCGAGTTCCCCCTCCCTCCTCCGCGAAACGCGGAAGCTTTGACGTTTCATTAAATTATTAGAGAAAGAGGACGATTCGTTGTACAGTTCTCGACTCTTAATCCTCGTCTGAATTCAGTTTCCCCCCTCCCGCGCGAAGCGCGGGAGCTTTTACGTTTCATAAGATTATGAGAGAAAGAAGACGATTCGTTGTACTGTTCTCGAAAATGATCCTCGTCTGAATTAAGTTCCCCCCCCCTCTCGCGCGAAGCGCGGAAGCTTTTACGTTTCATTAAATCATTAGAGAAAGAAGACGATTCGTTGTAATGATCTCGACTCTTAATCCTTGTCTAAATTCAGTCCTCCCCCTTCCAGCGCGAAAGCTTTGATGATTCATTAAATCATTAGAGAAAGAACATGATGCGTTGTACAGTTCTCGACGCTTAATCCTCGCCTTAATTCAGGTCCCCCCCCCCCCACCGCCCCCCCCCCCCCATTTTGATACCTTGTCCGACCCCGGAAGCTCAGGGGTTTAAGGCAATAAATTACGGTCAGATAATTATTCAGGGGCCCGCCTTAGGGCCCCTGATGGGGTCGAGGCGGTCGAGCCCCCGGAAGCTCCGGGGTTTTAGGCGTTTAATAAAGATCTGATGAGCATTTTTTGTTAATACCTTATTATTTTGTGACACTGGCAGGACACTATTTGGCGTTGGGTCCAGGGGGCGGAGCCCCCCCCCAAAAAAAAAGCAGGGGTTTTAGGCATTAAATTACTGTCAGATGAGCATTTAAGGGCCCGCCTTAGGGCCCCAGGTGGAATCCAGGGGGCACCGGAAGCTTAGGGGTTTTAGGCATTTAATCACGGTCAGATGAGCATATTTTGATGCCTCATTATTTGTTGACACTGGCAGTTAACTATTTTTCTTTCTTGCTCTCTTTCTTTTTTATTTCTCTTTAATATACTCTCTTTTTTCAGTGGGGGGGGGTGGGGCTCGAGGCTCCCGATCCCCGCCATTCCTCGGGCCCTGACATGTAGGAATATCAAGAATCATATTTCTTGCCTGGCTGTAAATTTTGGAATTTGTCATTTTCCAACAAACGCATAAAAAAGTATAATTTACTCAAAAGTGAGAAAAAATATCGGAAATTATGTCATTTCAGCATTATTTGTAATCCACCGTTATGGAATTAGAAATAAACCACGTTTGAATTTGATTTCCCCCAAGCCCCCCTACCCCTCCCCTTTTCTTTCTTTCCCTTTCTCTCCTCTTTCCCTTTCCCTTCTTTTCCTTTCTTCTCTCTTTTTTCTTTTTTTTTTTTTGGCCGGGGGGGGGGGGGAGGGGGGTGGGGGGAGGGGTGGGGGGGGGGCAAGGCCCGCTCGCCCCCCCCCCTGGATCCGCGCCTGGTTATATGAGTAACAGCCACAAAACAGCAGTTACTCACGGTAAAGAGACACATATCAGATCCAAAATTACTCCAAATTGAAGAAAAACAATTAAGATCCATCATTGTTCCTGAGGACTAGGGTATTATTCCTTGCAGTTTGTCAGCTTTGAAACATTGATCATGAAGAAATATTTGCGGATAATAAAGTGAAAACACAGAGCAAATTGTAGTTCAAAGTATAAGGGACACCTAGTTTTCTCTAAGTCACTATCAGTGAAACACCATTCACCATACAAACTCCACCATTGAAACACCATTCACCATACAATTCCATTGAAACACCATTCATCATACAAACTCCACCATTGAAACACCATTCACCATACAATTCCACCATTGAAACATGACCATACAATTCCACCATTGAAACACCATTCACCATACAGACTCTACCATTGATTCACCAAACAATTCCACCATTGAAACACCATTCACCATACAGACGCCACCATTACAGACGCCACCATTGAAACATCATTCACCATATACAGACTCTACCATTGAAACACCATTCACCATCATACACCACCATTGAAACACCAGTGACCATACAGAATCCACCATTGGCACACCATTGACATACCATTTACCATTGACGCTACCATTCAAACACCATTCATTTACCATTGTAAGGGAGGGTTAGGGTTAGGATTAAAGTGTAATCAAACAATACATGGAATTTCGTTTTCGTTTTTATTTAGCGGGGGGGGGGGGGGATCGAGGTACATAATAATGATGATGATAATAATAATAATTTTCTATAGCTAGAAAAGAAGCATCTATTAAAGGTAATACAAAGTCT
Source organism: Strongylocentrotus droebachiensis (assembly GCA_035222895.1). NCBI lineage: Eukaryota > Metazoa > Echinodermata > Echinoidea > Camarodonta > Strongylocentrotidae > Strongylocentrotus > Strongylocentrotus droebachiensis. The sequence goes on from JAVYIG010010831.1 coordinate 33,440, forward strand.
TGGTATTGGGGCATGCATTTGGTTCAAATGAACATATTGGAAGCATGTGCGACCCTACAATATTCAGTGATCGTTGTCGCTGTTCAAATCGAGTCTAAAGTTATGAAATTGTAAATAATAAACTCGTTATGTTATAGTTCCCTCTCAAGGTCGAGATATTAATCAAGCCATAAAACAATGTTTCTTGACTAAAATCGACCGATTATATTCTCATTTGGAAAATATATATCACAACTAAATATTCTGAGATGTTCATGGTCGCAGCTACCTTTGTATGGCCGTAAGAGCTATTTGAAATTTATCAAAATTTACCGGGAGCACCGGTAAATTTTGATATTCACTTTTTATCGGAAGCAGAAGTGTTTTAGGGGCTACATTTTCTAGTGTTTATTATACATCCACGGGGGCATCCAAATATATCAAAATTGTAAAGAATCACTATCAAGTCAATTTTCAAAATTTCCCTAAACTTTGTATTACCTTTAAAAGAGAATGGGCGCTATTTGTTTTCCTTTTCTCTTCTACCTTTTCGACGACACCGTAAGTAGACGTTGATCTTTTTTTCTCTGAACTACTGAACTTCTCGCTGAAGTGCTCACTTTTTAAACAGTGCCGGGTTATATATAGATAGCTAAAACAAGATGGTCCAAGGAAAGGTCAAAACAAAAGTTCATGTCCCAGGAAAGGCTGGTCGAAATAAACAGAAATATGCGCATCAGAAGAAGAAAAGTCACCCGAAGCAGAAAGGAGGTAGACTATTCTAATTTCTATTTGTTTTGCATTGTCCGATACGTTAGAATTCGTGTAGTGTTTTTACCAGGGGGCCTCCACATGTTGTTGTGGAAAGGTGTATAATTAATGATACATATTGTTAACAGAACTTAAACACGTGTTTGTGTTGAAAATAATTACAACATTGTGTAATTAAATTTAAGGAGCCTGACTAGGCCTAGACCGAATTTTCTGTCTCTTTCGTTCGTTAAGCCTCTTATTTGGGTAGGGTCGGCTCTCTCTTTCATGTCTTTACTTTAGTCTAGAGTAGAGACGGAAGCCGACTAGACTATACGCATTCCCTTGCTAACACCACCATGGCCATTTATGGCCATATTTTTATGCCCCGAAAATCCTCCCAAATGTCATTTTACCTTGTGCATGTTATATTGTAAATTAGGCCTAGGCTATAATAGTCTAAATCGGTTCCACTTACCAACTTGACTGAAATAATCCGTTTAATGGTAGGCAAATTCATGCAAAAAAATATATTCAAAAAATTGACTTGAAAACACATCAGACAATTAGTCAGAACCGAGTCAGGAGCAAATTTGAAGAAATTATATTTTTAAATGTTGTAAAACCAAAGATACAAGAAGAAAACTGACCAAGTATCTGTACTAAAAATCGTACATGTAAAATTGGTCGTAGACATTCGACAGCTGAAAATGACGCGCACGGTTGCATTACGTGCGTTCTCGAATCCAAAATCGTACTTCACACACACACTCTCGCCATACCGCGAATGGTCCGTCGTGGGGAGCTAGTCGGCTGAGAGTTTGCCACTGATACCAACGCAGCTTCGGAGCTCCGCAGCGCGCAATTTTAGTGGGACTCGGAAAGGTTTGCGGTGGGAAGGCATCGGCCTAGCTTTTTGCCCAAACAACGCCAGATCGGCTGCTGGCAAAAAAAAATTTCAAGGGTGATTTTGAAGCAGTGTAGAATATTGGCGCTGCAATACGCAGAAATATACTTGAAAGAAACTTAATAAATCATACCTGAATTTTCAGAAAATCGTATTTGTATTAGTGTACCTAGATGTGACTTGTTTATAACTCAGATTTTATGAAGATTTGTCGGGGAAAAATGTCATTTTTTTCCGTTTGGTGGTCATTTCTAGGCTAATATTTCAAAAGTTGCATCAGTAATGGGCCCGATGTTTCTCTTATCGTACTCGCATGTTATTTCTACATAGATTAAACATAGGATGGTTAATTAAGGGTAAGACCAGATAACATTATAAAAAAGATATATCCTTCCACCCTCCCATATCCAAGTTTTGGGCTGATTATTGCCGACCCACCGCAGCAAGGCCATTCAGATTTTCGTACGAGCGCGAAGCGCCCTCTAGTGCCCCATGAATGTGCCTATTAATGGTCCTTTTTTTAGGAAATTATGGGTCATAATCGAAATCCATGTTGAAAATCTTGCAAGATGTATTTTAACTCTCGCTGCGCATGACGTCATCTTAATCTCATTCCTTCTAGTCTACGCCAAAGGCAAAATGATTATGAAGGAAAAACTGTGCGCGAGCTACACGCTCGTAATGGCGTTTTTCTTCAGTTTTTCTTCATAGATCTAATCATTTTGCCTTCGGCGTAGACTAGAAGGGATGAGATTTAGATGACGTCATGCGCAGCAAGAGTTAAAATACATCTTGCAAGATTTTCAAAAATAAATTTCGCATTTTAATAATAAGTTATCAAATTTTGATAACTGTAAATGTAATTAGGAGATGGACATACCAACCTAGTCTAATTTACATCTGATTTAGAAATCAGAAAATTAGATCTAAATAAAGAAAATCGGGGAGAAAATGTCGTGAACAAAAAGATGTTCATCTCTGGCTCTAGATTACCCCCACGATACGAGATCTCTGTAGTACCGTCTGTATATGGGGAATGTCAACAAATGTCAGTTTTATTAAAGAAATGACCCATATCAGACGGTTATTTCAGTCTAGACTAGGCCTAGACCGAATTTTCCGTCTCTAAAGAGAGAGCCGACCCTACCCCAATAAGAGGCTAACGAACGAAAACTGTGATAACGCCATTACGAACGTGTAGATGGCGCACAGTTTTTCCTTCATAATCATTTAGAAGGGATGAGATTGATTTAGATGACTCCATGCGCAGCGAGAGTTTAACACGGCTTGCAAGATTTTCAACATGGATGTCGATTTTGACCCATAATTTCCTTAAAAGGGACCATTAAACAGATTATTTCAGTCAAGTTAGTAAGTGGAACCGATGTATTATAGCCTAGGCCTAATTTACAATTGGATATGCACGAGGTAAAATGACATTTGGGGGGATTTTCGGGGCATAACAATATGGCCTGAAATGCCCGTGGCGTTATCAAGGGAATGTTTATAAACGGTTTCCGTCTCTAAAGAGAGAGCCGACCCTACCCCAATAAGAGGCTAACGAACGAAAGAGACGGAAAATTCGGTCTAGACTAGGCCCTGAGCTGAGATGAGAAGACGATATGCAGTCACTACAGTACAGCCCTGGCCAGCTAGTTTTTTTTTTGTCAGTTGTGTACGTACACTCGTACAGGTGAAAAAAGGAGCAATTTTTATCAAAAGAAAGGGGGGAAATTAAAAGGGAATGGCAGAATTAAGAAGCAGAAAAAGGAGAAGAAGAAAAACAAGAAGGAGGAAGAGAATAAGAAGGAGGCGAAGAACAAGAACATGAATATTAAAAATGATTATCTGATTATTCAATTTCAAGTTTACTTGCTCTTCATGTATTGTGAAGTGTTTGTGAAGAAGGTATTTTTTAAACTGTTAATGAATAGGTCTTCTGAGTCTGATAAAGGATATAATTAATAATTTATCATTTGTATTTGTTTCAATTTTATTTTTAATGTTTTTTTCTTCTTTCAGCCCGATACATTGCTCCTAAGAAGGCAAAGCAAATTGAAGCTACTAAACTGCAGAAGGTGAGAACATATTTTCAAATTTCTTATGCTTTATAGATTCCTGATTTATTAAGTTATGGAAAATGATAGTATTAGTAAGAAGGTTTTACTAGAGAATAAAGGAGAATAGAGATTGTAACTTGGGGGGAGGGGGGGGGGGGAATCTGATAAAGGATAAGAAATTAATTTCTTTGAATTTGTGATTCGTTTTCGTTTTTGTATATTCTATCTTACTCCTGTTCTTTCGTTTAAAATTCATTTGTGCGAATATGTGACATAAGTTGTTTTTTGCACATCTGGCCTTGAGCATTTTATTTTGAGTGGATTTGGCGCCTTCGATAAAAATCTCATATATTATTATTATTTGCATATGTACGAGTGATACAGTGTAAATTAATCTACAGAAATGAAGTGAGATTTACATTATGTCTTTGTTACCTCCTAATTTTTCTGGCAGAATATCTCAAAAGCAATCAGCTCCCGTAACGAGAAAGAAATGCTTGCTCAGGCTGCCTCCAAGGAACCCAAGCAGCTTTCGCTAGGCCAGTCTTCATCAGGGGCAGGTGATTCAAAGAAGAAAGGACAAAAATGATCAAGACACTCCGTAGGAATTTAGAACGACGAAAAAGGATTTATAAATAATGGCGGTCCTCACTGACCGAGGATAAAGCGCAGAGGATGAGGCACTGGGAGGACTCGAAATGTTTTTCTTTGAACACCCAGCTTGTGGATCATTTCACCACAATGAATGCAGACTGTTTTCATGCTTGGTGTTACAGAGACCAAAAAGACAAGAAGCATGTGTTAGGAGGATCACAGAAGAAGGAATATAGTACCCAGATACAGTGGAACCTTGTCATAAGAAAACACTTAAAACAAAATCTCATGATACTAGCAGGATAATATGACTGGTCCCACTGCTTGTCTTCTATGTTCTTTCTTTTTTTTTTCTTCTTAAGCCTGATGTAACACTCAAGGTGTTATTTCTTGTCCCACATACTTTCCTATAATGAGAGTCTATGGTATTATTAATTTGAAATTGGACCCAAAGATGGGAGAATTACATTTCTTTGTTGAACTTGTGCCTAGGAGCCTGATCCAGATTACTTTTTAGAACATTTTTGAGTGAAGGCTCTGGATTGCAAGAACAGAGATTAGCATCCACTAATAATTATGCCACAATGGAAAAAAGAGGGGACACCTGTTTCTTCTTTTATTTATTTTTAAGAACGAGTCTCGTGAATTGGTTAATTGAAAATCCATACATCTCTTGTCATGTGCCAACCCTTTGATCAGTCAAGTTGGCAATTTTTATGTGCCTTTCAATTGTTTTATGTGAGTTCTTTTCAGTTTACATTAATGTCTACATGAACATTCAGGACTGTTAATTCAAAATAAAAAAATTAAAAAAAACAATAACAGGAGCACTGTAACAAAACTAACAATGCAGTATACATGTAGGGCTGTTGGGGATTATTATTGTAAACCAGACTTTGTACATTATTTAAAGTATTCCCTTTATCCACAATCTAGAGCTAGATTTCTCCCATGTATTTTGTTCACCATTTTCTCACTGACCTATTACAATTAAATGTCCATTGATTACTAAATTAAAATGTCTTCCATGATTTTCATTCAACAGAATTTTTGTGTACACCATACATGTATGTTATTCTAATCACATTTGAATGGAGAAGACATTGTGTCAGTCATAAGTGAAAAAAACATATTATAATTTAATACAGAAAATGTCACTCTCTGACTTTAATGTACTTAACCCTAATGTGCCCACAATTCTATCTTTCAATGCCTATATATACCAACAAAAGCTTTACCATTTGGTGCATGTGCGAAGGTTAGTGGAACTTTTGCAGTTTTTCCTTGACAAAACATTCCCAAACAGGCATTAAAATGTAGGAATATACGGGCATTGAAACATAAGTTCATCATTGTGCTTTATAGATCTTTTTACATATCATTAGTTATACTTGTATGTGAAAAATTGCATGTGTTTTTCCAAAATATGAATACAGTGATAACTCTTGACATTCAATTCAATTTCAAAGTTCAATTTAAAGTTTATTCAACACTCTTCATAAAAAACATGTAAAACATACAAATACAGAATGGAGTTATATAAAAAAATATTTAAAAAAAACAAGAAAGTGATAACAAATACAATGGTAATTTATAAGAGCATTTGGGATAGGCAGAAAGGAGGGAAGTTCCTTATATAAAAGCCTACCCCTAAAAACACACATACAGGAAAACGAGAACAAAAGAACAGAACAAAAAACAAAGAACATAAAAAAACTTACTATCATACACGATTAGAGTATAAAAAAATGTCAAAAATTGCCCATACTTATTGATACTGATTTTTATACTTGTTTAACAGAAATTGTTTATATTTAATTTTAAAAAGATTGAGAGTTTTGCATTTTTTAATTTCCTGTGGTATACTATTCCATATTAATGGTCCTTTAAAAAATAGTGAATTTTTCATACAAGTCGTTCTAATCTTGGGGAGGTGATAATTTAGGGCATTTCTAGTATTAAAATTATGCACATCACAATTCAATTTAAAACACGTTGATAAAAAGGTAGGCAAGTTGCCATTAAAACATAAAAACATGAAAACTGCAATATAAAAAATATGCATATCGATTACATTCAAAATTCCTAGTTTACAAAATAAAGGATTACAGTGAGCATAATATTGGGAATGAGTTATAATGCGTATTGCTTTCTTTTGAAGCTTAAGTAACCTTAACATATCATTTTTATTAAAATTTGCCCATGCAACTATACAGTAATTAAAATATGGTGTTATTAAAGTATGATACAACATTTTCAAAATATTTAAGGGATAAAAATGAACTTTATATAAAATACCAATATTTTTTGCTATTTTATTGCACACCACATTTATATGCTCATGCCACTTCAATTTATGATTAATTACAATACCTAAAAACTTAAGATTATCTACACGTTCAAAATTATGATCATTTACTCGTAACTGAATGTTGTTAAAATCAATATTTCTATTTGTAAAAACCATAAACTTAGTTTTATCATAATTTAAAACCAATTTATTATATAAAAAAACAATTAGAAAGTTTCAAAATTTCCTGCTTAAAAACAGTTTGTAAAACCTGAACATCAGAATGAGACATAAAAACGCTTGTGTCATCAGCAAATAAAATAAACTTCAGTTTATCAGAAACATTGCACATGTCATTAACATAAATAATGAATAAAAGAGGCCCGAGGATGGATCCTTGAGGCACTCCACATCTAAGTTTTTTTATATTAGACTTATCTTTATTTATTTGAACAAATTGGGTTCTATTTTCTAAATAACTTTCAAACCATTTTAAAGTTACTCCACGAATACCATAAAAATATAATTTTTCCAATAAAATAGTGTGGTCTAATGTATTAAATGCTTTACTTAAATCTAAAAAAAGGCCCATTAAGATATGATTATTTTCAAAAGTTTTCAAAACATTATAAATAAAATGCATAATTGCATTAGATGTAGAGTGCCCAGGTCTAAAACCATATTGACATTCAGTGATAATATTACACTTATTTAAAAACATAAAAAGTTGATTATAAACAGCTCTTTCTAAAATCTTTGAGAAAACAGGGAGTATAGATATAGGTCGATAATTAGAAACATTTTCTTTAGTGCCATTTTTAAAAACAGGAATAACCTTTGCAAGTTTTAATTGCTCTGGTACTATACCTGCAGCTAAAGAAATATTAAATATTGCACTTAAAGGACATGATATAATATGAATAACTTTTTTCAATAATTTAACACTTACATCATCATGACCACAACTCTTATTATTTTTAATTTACTTACAATATTGATTATTTCTGTGGGGGTAATGGGATTAAAAAAAGCTGTACATGAATTAAAATCAATATTACTATAAATGTCATCATTACTAAAATCATTATCTATGTTGTCTAAATTATCAGTTAAGCTAGGTCCTATATTAATAACAAAATTATTAAAAACAGAGCATATTCCTTTCTCATCACATATAGCTTGATCATTACACATAACCGAGTCGGGCATATTATGCTTACTCGTTCTCTTACCGAGACTTTCATTGATTAATTTCCATGTTTTCCGTATGTTTCCTGATGCATTTCTAAATTTGGCCTTAAAATATTCTATTTTAACTTTTTTAATTTTACCATTCACCATATTTCTATATTTGTTGTATTTATCTTTTTTATATTCAATTGGATCTTTCAAGTACTTCTTATATAATTCACACTTTTTTTGCACATTTTGCGTAACTCTTTAGTAAACCATCTGTTATTATATTTTTTTACTTTTTACACATTTTTTCAAAGGAAAACATTTATTAAAAATACGAAGATACTGTCTTAAAAAACATTCATAACTATAATTTGGATCATTAGAACATAAAGTCCAATCAGAGTTAAATATTTCATGCATAAATTTTCCAATATTTTCCTCATTTAGATCACGTAAAACAAAATTATTATCTTCATTTTGTATACACTGTTTTTTATTGATTAAAAATACTGGCAAATGGTCACTGACGTCACTTAAAATTGTTCCACACCAAACTTCTTCTAAATTGTTCGTAAAAATATTATCAATTAAAGTACAAGACCTGTCAGTTATTCGGGTTGGACAATGAATCATGGGATATAAAAAATGAGTCATTAATAATTCTAAAAAATCATTAACAGATTGGCAAGAGTTAACATCAAATAAATTAATATTAAAATCGCCCATATGATATATGTCTTTATTTTCTTTATGAACAACATTTAAAGTATCTTCTAAAATATCTAAGAACAATTGTACTGGTTGATTTGGAGGCCGGTAAATAACACCAATTAAAACATTTTTCTTTACCTTTTCAATTTCTATAAACATTGACTCAAAACATTCATTATTTACATCTAAATCCTTACGTTGTTTATATTTCAATTTACCATTTAATAAAAGCCCTACACCTCCTCCTTTCTTACCTTGTCTTACATTCAATAACAAAATATAATCATTAAAATTGTAGAATGGGTCAGCCTCTTTAATCCAAATTTCAGTAAAACCAATTGCAGAAAATTGCACATCGATAGCATATAAAAGCGAACATATTGCACTATAATTCTTATTTAAACTACGACAATTTATATGAAGGTAACTTGATGTAAAATATACTTTAGAATGAGAATTAAAAGTGTTTAAACATGAATTAAATTCCTCGGACGTATAACAAAAGCTATTTGGTCCATATTCTTCATCCTCCCATGTAGTTGGACTCAATAACTGATGTATATCTTGGGGTTCTATAGGCATTTGTATTTCACATTTATTTCGATCATTTTCATTGGCATTTTGACATAAAAAATAAAGAAATAGTAGAAAAACGTGTACATGACACAGATAATATAAACGAACATTCAAAACTAAGGTTTAAGAAACCAAACCCTAAAACACACACAATTAAAACCAATAACTTAAAACAATTCTACAACTTAAACAAACTACACAAAAGTTCAGAGATTTAAAATATTGTTGAAATAGAAGAACAATTCATAAATGGAAGAAAAAATGAACTCAAAAATGAATGACAACAAGTAACATTCAAAATTTACTTATAATAAGAATACAACACAAAATATTAAAAGCAAATCAGGACTAATTTAGTCAATTGTGGGGAAAATGCTAGTCAGAGTAGTGGAATGTATCATCGAATGCATGTGTCCATTGATTTATTATGGTAGTTTATTCATTCTTGTTGGTTCATTTTATTCATAGATTTTTCTGAGAAATATTGACAATACATACATTTTCAAGACATATTTCAGATTACACATCATTGCCTTGTTATGAATTCTTCTCAAAGGCCAAATTTGCACTATCATTAAAGAACATTACACTGACATACAACGTTGACCTTGATGCAAACTTGTAGGAAAATAAAGTGAATTATTAAGTCCAAAGCATGCCATATTTTATGCAAGTCGGGTGAATTGAGTAAATATAGCCCCATCACATGAGTTGCTTTAACCTTTGTTAAGAGTGCAAAGTCGGTAATTAAACTTGCAAATCTTTACAGAGGTAATACACACATACCTGATAATTTGAAAAAGGAACACCCCCAAATATTACCTCAAACATATACAGCTAAAAAAAAATTGGGCCCATGACTTTGTGTCCTGGTTTTCTTATCCTTCATCATGTTTATTTTGCTAAATGTATGGTCTTGATCAACAGTGTGGTTAATCTCCATTCTACCTTTAGGGGGGGGGGGGGGGGAATTATATTTGTTATATTTCTGTACACACGTGCGACATTAAAAATGTGTGAAAAGGGTAGTATTTGCTGGTTAAAGCAAATGACACACATGATACATTTAGAGTGGGTGTCTAACTGGCAAAAAATTAGGGAAAAGGGTATGTTTGTAGAGTTTGTTAAAGACATCCCTTGCCTGGTCTTTTGTGTTTTCCAAACATTGTGTAATTTGCAATTGTTAATACCAATAATAGTTATTTTTAGGGGTTATTATCTTAATGCCTTGTTTAGGGAGCACATTTGTAAAGAAAAAGTGTGAAAAACTTGAAAAGGATGTGATTTTGACCAATGGATCAAACTTGTTATAGTTAAAAAAAAAAAACTGAAGTCATGGGTGTGTACACAATACATACTGACTGCCCCCTCCCCCATTCAATATGTAAAATAGAGGCATTTAAATTCCCTTTACAAGTACATGAATTCAGGGTAGTTGAAACTTAATATCAGATCATAATTGTACATATAATACTTGCTTAAGACTCTTGTGGAATATCTGTTCTCTTAAAATATACAAACTTCAAATACATCCGTCCTGTCCACTTTAATGCAAGCATTCCTTTCATTGAAAGTGTCTTTGTTTTGAGTGTATGTATTTCCCATTCTTTCTTGCAGAAATGTTTACAATAGCTGGCAATGACTGCATCACACCAATAAAACCCTAAAATCGGATAAATATATATATGCACTTGCATAATTTATACAAAAGGCACTACTGTATTTGTACATGGGTGTGTACACAATACATACTGACTGCCCCCTCCCCCATTCAACATGTAAAATAGAGGCATTTAAATTCCCTTTACAAGTACATGAATTCAGGGTAGTTGAAACTTAATATCAGATCATAATTGTACATATCATACTTGCTTAAGACTCTTGTGGAATATCTGTTCTCTTAAAATATACAAACTTCAAATACATCCGTCCTGTCCACTTTAATGCAAGCATTCCTTTCATTGAAAGTGTCTTTGTTTTGAGTGTATGTGTGACTTCCAAAACACCTCGACACCATCGACGACAGAACTTGACAAACCATGAAGATACCGTGCAAACAATGCAGGTTCAATCTGCAATTTAATGTAAACATATAAGCATTTGTTTAGTCATATGTCGCCATTATTCATGAAATAATATCTTTCTAGATGTAATAAACTTCACCTCAGTGAAACACAATACTGCAACCCTAGTTCACTTGTTTGTATAAATTTCTATTGTTATTTGCTTAAACCAAGATAAATTGTCATAATACTCTGTGGGTCTTTCCACACTTGTTACAATTAAATAAACCATTAAATTCCTTCATTGTATATGAACTGAATAGATTGTGATTAATGTAGAAGTCTACAGGCCTATACCTTCATAATCACAACCTTGACATAAGTCAAATCATGCACTGCACCAATGTTTCTAGTGCTGCATGGTAGTAATTTTGTCTCTCTTTTGTAGAGAGCATGCACACTCATAATAATCCAACTGAGCTACAAACTCCATAATATGCCTCTTATAATTTCATATCATTCATCTTTACTTTGATAGCTAAACAATACCTAAACGTAAATGCCCACATATACGCCCGATTCATTATCAAAGTACATTACACGTACTGACAAGTACATTACGTAATACATGCACACAAACCCGTGCACTTTCACATACACGTGTACTCTCGGCCTTTCATTTATAAGGCATCACAAATGTCACTTAAATCTCATAATTTATAAAGCCAATAGGCTAGAAAGATACATTAATGCTTTAACTTCAAGATAACATGCATAGTTTACTCACATCATTGGGCTTGTATCGAAATTAGACAAATATCAATGGCATCTCCGGTTAACATAACCTTTCCGAAACAGGGAAATTAGCAGCACGCCTAACAGCGCCTCCAAGCGGCCAAATCAATACTAGCTTCTTATTTATCGCTAGTGACGTCACAGTCTTGCCTAAATCTAACAAAAAAGGCTTTCTACACACGACAGTATGTATTTCCCATTCTTTCTTGCAGAAATGTTTACAATAGCTGGCAATGACTGCATCACACCAATAAAACCCTCAAATCCAATAAATATATATATGCACTTGCATAATTTATACAAAAGGCACTACTGTATTTGTACATTTTTAGCTAAGTTTCAACTAGAGTGTACACTTTCTTCCTACTAAAGTTCATTTTCATGCCACGTTCACTTCATACAAGGTAGATCAGTACTACCAACAGCTTTAGTAAATTCTTCTACCTCAGCCTTTTCTCGACAGTTTTGCAAAGGTTAGTCCCAATCAAGAAAATTGCACTTATACAACATCAAATCCCAAAAGAGTTCCCACAAACAGAAACATATTTCTTACAATGTTTGGGACAACCTTTTGTATTCACCCTCTATGAGTGATACTGTGAAAACAAGAAACGTCTGCAACATGAAACTTTCACAACTTTTGCAAATCTTAACCCGTACTGTACTGGGCTATTTTGAGCACTCTCTGACTGGGGGGGGGGGGGGGGGGGGGGGGGGGGGGGGCCTGGGAGGCCCCCCCCCCCCCCCTATGATCTCGGCCGTCGAATGTCCGATGAACGCGAAAATGTGCACGTTTGTAGATATTTACGTAAGGAACAAGATGGTAAAATTAGCTTTTTCCTAATATGCAAATTTTTGTCGTTATAGCCTAATTAATTATGCAAAATGCTAATTTTATGCATTTTACAGAAAACTCTACAAATTTGTCTGTAGACTTGTGAAGCATGTTGAAAATGTGTTGAATAAATGTTTCCTTCATCTCAAATTCATGAGGTTACATCATCTTTATGATATTTGAGAATGCATAGGTTAATTTGCATAAATTATAAATACGCAAATTAAGCATTTATGAATATCAATCTGGAAATATACAGGGAGCTTGATGTAATTAATAATGATCATTTATGCAAATTTGATGCATTTTTCAAATATTTATTTTTCTTTTGTATTTTATTGTTTTTTATTTCTTATTATCTCTATTGTTTTATTTCTAATGTATTCTTTTGTTCTGGAATACATCAAGTTACTTTGAGAAACATATAAAAGCAATTTGAAATCAATTCATAGGAAGAAATACATCTAAACCTGTATTCACATTTCTGCTTGTACATTTTATAGCACATATTTGATGACATGCGCATACTAATTGTTATGTAACACCTTACAGGTATATCCGACGAAAATGGTATCAAAATGTGCGTAAAAACTTGGTGAAAATAGTCATGAAACGACAATTCAAAATTCCAAGCAGTTGCGGCGCAATCTCCGAAAATGTCGAGGGGGGGGGGGGGGGGCCTCCCAGGCCCCCCCCCCCCCCCCCAGTACAGTAAGGGTTAAAGGTAATACAAAATTTTGGGAAATTTTGAAAATTGGCTGGATAGTGATTCGTTACAATTTCGATATATTTGGATGCCCCTGTGGATGTATTATAAGCACTATAAAATTTAGCCCCTAAAACACTTCTGCTTTCAAGAAAAATTGAATATCAAAATTTACCGGTGCCCCCGGTAAATTTTGATAAATTTCAAATAGCGCCTACGGCCACACAATGGTAGCTGCGACCATGAAAATCTCAGAATATGCAGTTGTGATATATAATTTCCAAACGGGAATACCGGTAGATAATCGGTCGATTGCAGAGAAGAAACATTGCTTTATAGCTCCATTGATATCTTGACCTTGAGAGGGAGCTATACAATGTAAAGAGTTTAGTATTTACAATTACATCACTTTAGACTCGATTTCAACCGCGATGTTCCTGAAGTAATGGATGCCAGGAAAGAATATTTTGAAGGGTCATGACCTCCAGAAGTCCGATGAAAGGAAACCCTTGGGAGGTGGTACTCGCTGTCTCTTTAGACAATCCTGAAATAAAAAAAGGTCAAAAGAACCACAGATCACACCATTAGAAATACTGAGGCAAAGTAAGTTTTATTTATTTCTTGGACAACTAGGAGAGGGTTTTGAACCCCCTCCTCGATATTTAAGTAACCCCAACAAGACTGCCTGCCTCAGATGACAAGCTCCCCCCCCCCCCCCCCCCACAAGAAACTTCTCCTTCAAGCAAACAATTACCCCCATCCCACAACTAATCATGACAGCTATCCCCTAAAACGTCGCTTTAAGACAATTACACCTGTTACCTGTACAACTATTGCCTGCTTTAATTCCCCATTACAAAGTTGCCTACTGGCATAATTACATGTATTTTAAGGGGGAGGTACCATAATTGTCTGGGGTTATTATCTGAGGGGGTAGTTGTCTGGGCTTATACATGTCAAGTAGTTATTTCTTTGACCTTCCCGTACATGTATCTATAGTTTAGACAAAATACCTAAACTCTACAAGTATCTGTGATTGTCATATGTTCTTTGAATTTCACGTTATAAGTAGTGATGGTGTTTAAAATCAGAAGAGAGTCTTACCTCTAAAAAGATTTTTAGTCTCATTACCGGACCTCCTGAACCTTGTGGAGTAACAGCTTCAATCCTTTAAAAAAATTAACACAACACATTGCATAGGTCAAACATCGATCTAACCATAAAATCTTCATTACAGATTTTTTTTAAATATAAATTTACCGGTATATCTTCTTAAAAGAATATATGTTAAACTTTGAAGCTCTGCTCTACTACACAAGCAGATACGTGCTATATGTCCTCAGTAAACATAACTGTTTCAATATCACTTGCCATAAAGGTCAAGTGGTTCGGCTTCAGGTGCTACCAATGCAAATCCAAACTTCAATCCTGACCCTTACCATACACCTAACCCAAATTCTAACCCTGACCTTAAAAAAGAAGTGTCCTATATATCTTTATCTATTTTGCGTATAACTATATACAAAAACAAACTATACATTTCTATTTTGAATCCAATCATTAAGCATATAAACTATATTCATATTTTAATATGAGGAGTACATTAGGGGGATTCTGTATACATTTTCTCTCTGACATTGCCAGAAATCAAGATATCCTTTAAACTAGATGGAATTTTGACTGCGCGCAGTCGAAAATGACAGAGCAATTTTTAAAATTCAAGTTTGATTGTAATCCATCTGTAGGTTTTAATGATAATGCACTCCCAAGCTATTTATAGGCATACATAATGAGCCCCATGACCTTCGACCTGATGACTCTAAAATCTAATCAGTTCATTGGCTCTGCAAGATACATATACATGTCTTGAGTTTGATAGTAATCTGTCTATTGGTTCTCATGATAAAGCGATCACAAGCTATTTGTGCATACATAATGAGCCCTGTGACCTTCAACCTTGTGACCCCAAAATCTAATCAGTTTATTGGCTCTGTAAGATACATAGATGACCCAACTTTGGCAGCAATCTATTGACCGGTACTTGAGATAATGCGATCACAAGCTATTTTTGCATACATAATGAGCCCTGTGACCTTTGACCTTCAACCTTGTGACCCCAAAATATAATCAGTTCATTGGCTCTGTAAGATACATACATGATACAAGTTTGGAGGGAATACATCAATTGGTTCTTGAGATAACGCGATCACGAGAATGGGACGTACGGACGGACAGACAACCAGAAAACATAATGCCTCCGGCTACTTTGTAGCGGAGGCATAAAAAATCACCAACCCTCATACATAATAACATGAAAGAGTTCTTGCTTTAATATTTCCACTATGTGAACTTACTTTGGGAAGTAGTTTCTGTAGATAGTTTGTAAGAGTTTGAAGAATTGTTTTCCATATGCCTCTGATAATGCTTGACCACAAACCTGCCAAAAGAACAAGAATTTTATAAAATGACTGACTCGAATCAGAACTCACAACTACATTTTCATAGCATTCTGTTATATAGAGTTAATACTTCTGGAACAAAAGGAAAATAAAAGCAAGAATAGTACCTTTTGTTCAGGAAATACTATAATATTATTTGCAGGAGTTTTTAAACATTTTTGATGATAGCAATTCTCCATTTAAAAGGTTTGCCTTGATAACATCTGGAACTACAATAAATAAAGTATGTGACAAATAAAATAACTGATAAGTACACTCCCAAGTACAGTATGATAATACACAAAATAACCACACATACAGGTACATTACTTGGGATTGTTGATTCAGGGACCCATTTCACAAAGCCTTTTTTCAATGACAAATGACAAAAATCAGTGACAAATCTGCTGATAACCAATTAGAAGCAAAGATTTCAGATTTGTCACTGATGACAAGTTTTGCAAAACCCTCCCCTGGTCTAGTAAAGCGCATGATAATCCCTTGTAATGTACATCTATCTAAAGAACCAATACATAAAGAAGACAATGCTATCCAGCTTCATGTACATTACCTCCAGGAAATTAAAGAGAGTGGTTGCTGTGATGTCTGGCTGAGGTTCAAGGTTCAAGACTCGTGAGATGAACATCCAGCCTCTCTCTACACCGTGAGGATGAGACTGCACAAAGAAAATGTTGTAATATGTGATGAAAATCTGAGAATCCTGACACTAGTGTACTATCACAATCATTATTTGTTAGCATAAATAAATGTATAATTGTGGAGTGTAAATAAAAAAAATTAATAAAACACAAATAGTCAATTATTCGGATTTGCTTTGAGAAACATAGCATTTGCCACATGTTTTACATGTCCCTCTATAAAGCAGTTCTATTCCTTCATCTACAACTCGTGGCATTACTAAAAATGTATTTATCAATGGCTATTCCAATTTCAGGTGTCTGTTTATATATAGTTAGGTGGCATAATGGGAGCACCAGGAGTGTCAAGTCTGACATATATTAGCGCTAGACGAGAACCCAATATCATTATAATAATTAATAAACTGAAGAAAAAAAAAAAAAATATCTGCTTTAAACAAAATCATGTGACTTTGAGATGGCCTTTCTCATTGTAACAAGTTTGTTTGTGCAAGTGCTCAGATTTAAGCAGAGGCAAGTAAATTCAGCACCTTTTTTTATTTGGGGGTGGGGGGGGGGGGGGGGTGGGGTGCATGACAAATATGACGAGGGTTTTGGGGTGAACAGTTTTAAGCCTAGACAAGAAAATTCAGGGCCTTTTTTTTTATTGCTGGGGGGGGGGGGGGGGGGGGGAGTATGAAAAATATGAAGGGGGTTTGGGATGAACACTTACCTGCCCTCTAAGTGGTGGTGTGGCGATGATAGCTGCATACAGTCTTGTGAATCCAGCCATTCGCTTCAGATATTTATCTTGCTTCTCTATCTGACCTTCGCTCTCATAGCAATAACCCAGGGATCTACAATACAGGTAAAAAGAAACATTGTAACTTTCATAGCATACCAAAATATCTCAAATATATATAGATGTATTGAAAATAATATCGATAGTGACATCTGTTTGTCTTGCAATGTATGGTCAACAAGGGATCAAAATATCACGACATTTGTGCGCTGCTGCAACACTTCATCAGTTGACAAAATATATTGAAAGCAAGCGTCGTTTTTACTCTACAGGTGATCCTTTGTTGACCATACATTGCGAGACAAACGCATGTCACTAGCAATATTTTTGATACTATATCCGCAATGAGTAATATATTTAGCGTTATATAGATGTAGTAACACTATTATTCATCTATTTAATACTTTTTTATCAGTTTATATTCTTCAATTGTATGTTGCATTCTAAAGCATCAATCGCTCTGAAATCAAGATGTTACATTTGTCAAATTCTCCACTTCTACCTAAACCAAATTCTACAGGTACATGCAGCCCTGCTTCTAAAACTGACCCCAACCTAAAAAAAACTGATTGTAAATCTACCCCTCACTATGCCTTTGACAAAATACGGTCCAGAAGAAAGTTTGCTGGAAAAAAGTGCAACACACATTTTGCATGTTGCTGTTTTAATTCAGATGGAACAGACTAAGAATATATTCAACAACTTTCTGTTCAATACATTTTGTCATTTACCAGTTCTCAACTTCATCCTTGAGGGGGTTACGAAAGATTGAGTAATTGATACATCAAGCTTGTCATCTTACTTGTAATACTCCTCACGAGTCTGATCGTCCTTTTTAGTCATGTGATAAGGAACTAGGAAGGGACTGCTCTGATATAAGTGATAGAGAAACAGGTCCCCCATGTCAGGTATATCCTGCCATAGCGCCACCACTATTGTTGCGTAGGCAAACGCTAACTCGTGATTGGACGAGTCCTGCTCGTCACATTGTTTCTGTGAAACAAAAAACAACAACAACAGATGAGTGTTGTGATACATTAAATGCATCACTTGAGAGGCAGATTGGGATGAAACATATTTTTTTTTATATTTATTATTAATATTTCATTTGGCAAATCAAGTCACATAAATACAACAATATAACAAACATAAATTGAGACAAAATCAAAAGAAAACATATATAAATATTGCAATAGCAGGTGCATCCGGTCGAGCTGCCCGGGGATGGAAAAAGTTAACCTAATAACTATATGATCCGCAGACCTTCCTCTCCCGTTCTTGCTTTTATGATGCCTTTCTCTCCTGTGTAATCATATTACATCTCCTCAAAGTCAGAAGGCGTTAACTCGCATCATTTCTCACAGGATTAACACCCTTTTAAGTCCTCAATACACAAATACTAATAGAGGCTTTGGAATGGCGCTCATGTCTGTCATGCTGTGCTGCACCTTGCACGCCAACATCATTATCCCAGTCATGGCTTAGCAGCCAGACGTAACAGTCTAGCGATCTGATGCCTGTTTACACTTGGGTTGTGAAGAGTAAATGTAGATTAATGTCTTGCCAGCTGGGCTGGGATTTGAACCCTCAACTTTTAGATTGAAAGTCAAGTGAACGAACCACTATACCCTGATACCTTTTAATACACAAGTAGTGAATCTGCTTAGTCAAGCATCCCATGATACCTACCACTAGCTTCTTAGCAGCAAGATCCGTGACATAGATCACGCCTGTTGGCTGGGTTGCCTTGACCCGACGGTTGGTCATCTGGACCTCGAGACCTGAGAGCAGGTCCTTGATACGATGGAGCTTGTCCAGAAGATGGGAGCCCGACTGGACGGACACCGAGTTGATGGGTGTGTTCACTGCTTTCTGAAGGTCAAACCGATACTTTTTCACCTGCAAGAAACAACAAGAGTGCATTTGTATTTAAGTGATCATAGTATTAGCACCACTCCTTTTTTGAAGAGCATCGGATACAAAGAAAGTTCAATGGGGGATACTCACATCCTTCCTATCAAGTCTAACAGAGAAAAGAGAGAAGGAAATGGTAACAGCAACAAAAAGAACTCAGAGAAACAAAGAGGGGGGGGGGGGACAAAGAAAGAAAAACATGAGGACAATGTTTTTCCACTCTGTGCCCCTCCACATCTAGTGAGAAAGTCTGGGGGAGGGCAGATGAAATTCTCAACATCATATTCCAGAGGAAACACTTTCATGTCCTCAAAATCTTTTTGCTCCTACCCCCAACAACCCAACGCAAATAACGGTTAAAACGCATACCAACTGAAAAGACAGCTGATTACCATATTTCTTGTTATGACATTACAAAGCTGCTACAAAGAAATCTATGAGGTGCAAATAATGTTCAATTCACAGCACAAGGAAAGTAAAGAAACTCTTCTTACATCTTTATCAGTGGTTTTACTAAGTCCCTTGCAGCTTTCTTCCAACACCTTATGTTTCTCTTGAAGACCGGTGTAGTCATTTAGTGCATCTGGACTAACACATGATTCAAGTGGAACAGCTGTAAAATAAAGGGTAGCAATCTTTAAACTGGTTCAGAACATACCTGACATCGTTATGCAATCAATTAAACCTATGAACAAAGAAATACTTAGTTTTCAAGTAACAAGCAGGCAAATCATCTAATCAATTTGATAAGAAATTTTCAAATGGTGATTCAACATAAATCTGTGAACTCTTTGGAACAACTTCCTTTAATTTAATCTATTTTCTTTTTCATTAAAACCAATAACAATGATATAAAAAACTAATTGTCAAAGCATTTGAACATTGCAGGACAACCCGCACTCAGACATATATACAAACATATTCGACATGACAGATGGTTTTGAAACAGATGCAACAAACTAACCCGTTGTTGATGAGGATGGCTGGGGTTGTGTTGGTTCTGGTCTGGCTTCTGATTTCTTGGCTTTCTCCTTCTCTAGTCTCTCCTTCTCTAGCCTCTCCTTCTCTTTCTCTTTCCTTGCCACTTCTTCCTGAAATTTCCTTTCTGCTTCAGCTGCATTAAAAGTAATAAAACATTTAATACAATACTCCCCTCTTTTTTTTAAACATCCTTTCTCATCATATACAGGAGGCCTAAATGGCGCAGTGTGCTTGTAACCGGGAGGTCCCTGGTTCGAAACCAAGTCGATGCGCTAGTGCCCTTTGGTAAGACATTAGTCCTCATTACCAAGTCCCTTGGAGAGGACTTAAAGCCCTCGTCGTTACTTACGAGCAAACACATGCTTTCTTAGCAGCCACATAAAATAAACAAATAAACAATATACACTTGTCTTTAAATAGATGGATTTTCGAAATCTCTGAATATAATTGATAATATTGTATTTGATGTCACCATTATCAACAACCAAAATAAAATAGAAACATTGCCAAAATATGACATATGAATATGAAAATATATTAATGTATGGAAGGAACAGACTATATATCAACAACACCAGAAATAATGTGGCATGAATGATATTGCGTTCAACAGTAAAATGTTCTTAATGCAAACTTTAAAAGATGCAAGGCGAGGAAGAACATACAAATCAATACAATCAAAATCAAGTCTATAACTGAAAAATTAAAGGAGATTAATATTTCTTTTTCATTACCTCCACTATTATTATCGTTCATTCAAGAAAATATCATGACATGTACCTATTGCTCTGATGGCCTCCTCTTGTCTCAGCATGAGTTGATCAACCACTGCCTGCATGGTTCTCTCTGAACCTCTGAAAGACTCAACTTCTGAAGCTTCATGTACAAGGGAATCTAGAAGATTTCACATCAATGTCTCGAAATTGTAAACTGTCATAGTTCTCTCTACATACTTCCTACTTCATGTAATAATACAAACTAGATGGAATTCGACTGCGCGCAGTCGAAAATGATGCCTCCGTTATAGAGCAATTTTACAAACCAAAACAGAAAAAAAAAATTGAATTCACGTTCAATGGTAATCCATTGACAGGTTCTCAGAATATTGTGATTACAAGCAATTTCTCATATACATATATGACCCTTTGATCTTTGACCTCATGACCATAAAATCTACTCAGTTCATTGGCTCTGCAAGATGTTCTGAGTTAAATAGTAATCCATCTGTCAGTTCTAATGAGAATGCGTTCACAAGCTATTTTTGCATACATAATGGGCCCATGACCTTTGACCTTTGACCTTATGAACCAAGAATCTACTCAGTTCATTGGCTCTGCAAGTAACAAACATGACCTAATTTTGGCATGAATCCATCAATCGGTTCTTGAGATAACGCGATCACAAGCTGTTTTTGCATTCATAATGTGCGCTGTGGCCTTTGACCTTTGACCTACGTGCTCCAAAATCTAATCAGATTGTCTTCCTATGGTGATACACACTATCATTAAGTTTGAAGTTTAAATCTCCAGTGGTTCTTGAGATATTATAACAATCTCAATGTATGGAATTTCATAAGTTGACCTCTGTGACCCTTGACCTTTGACCTACGTGCTCCAAAATCTAATCAGATCGTCTTCCTATGGTGATACATACTATCCTTAAGTTTGAAGTTTTTACATCTCCAGTGGTTCTTGAGATATCATAACAATCTCAATGTATGGAATTTCATAAGTTGACCTCTATGACCCTTGACCTTTGACCTACGTGCTCCAAAATGTAATCAGATTGTTTTCCTATAGTGATACACACTATCACTAAGTTTGAAGTTTAAATCTCCAGTGGTTCTTGAGATATCATGATAACAATCTCAATGTATGGAATTTCATAAGTTGACCTCTGTGACCCTTGACCTTTGACATACGTGCTCCAAAATCTAATCAGATCGTCTTCCTATGGTGATACATACTATCCTTAAGTTTGAAGTTTAAATCTCAAATGGTTCTTGAGATATCGCGCTAACAAACTCAATACAAGGAATTTCATAAGTTGACCTCTGTGACCTGTGACCTTTGACCTACGTACTCCAAAATCTAATCAGATCGTCTTCCTATGGTGATAAATACTATTCCCGAGTCTTAAGTTTAAATCTTAAATGGTTCTTGAGATATTGTGATAACGGTCAAACGGGACGGACGTACGGACGGACGTACGGACGGACAACCCGAAAACATGATGCCTCCGGCACCACCTTCGGTGGCGGAGGCATAACAATAATAAAGATGAATTTATAAAGTAGACAAAATAAAGAAGGAGAGTTTTTTTTAAATCCTTTGTACTTCATGGCTGTAGAACTTGCTAGCAATATTTTTCTTTAATAAAAGAATTAAATGTGATTTTTTTTCTTTTTCTTTCTGAATGACATTCAAAATTGATGGCAAATTAAGGACAACTTTCTTGTTAAAAAAATAATGGGCAATTAATAAATATTTTAACCATGGCCCCAAATATTTTTTAATAACGAAGAAGAAGAAAGAAGAAAAAAAGTAACAAAATATAAAATTATTATTTGTTTTCCCTACGATTTCTATGAATTCAATATCTAAACACTCACCAGCCTTTGTACATAATGCTTGGATCTGTGCAGGGAGCTTGCTAGACTCCTTGGACAGGTGTTCCTTGTGAGAGCATGATTGGAGTAGATGGACTATCTTCTTGGCTGCTTCGTGCACCTGACTCTTTACTCTGCTCAAACTCTGCTGGAAGTCTTGCTGCTCTTTCGCTCTGAGCAATGACAAAAAGAAAATAAATTAGAAAAATCAATCGCTTGGGACTTTGAAAATTGCCTTACTATTAAAAATCGGCAAGCGCGAATTTTAGAACTTGCGAAAATATAAGCATGACTTCTTTTGAATGGGCTGAATTGCGTGCAACGCAAAGTTAAGAACCAGCGAATATATTTGGTGGCTGCTCAGCGCAAAAATAACAGCGTTTACAGTACCCTAAAAAGAAAGGAAATCTACCACCATCACTTTTTGAACTATCAGTTACCAGTTATCAGTTATCAGTTTCCTACGATTGAAAATGGTTGCTGGCATAATTCTGACAATCAAGCATTTTCAGTCTTCAAAAAATTAAATTAAACACTAAACTAAAAGCACAATGAAAGAAAGCATCATCCATGGCATGGACAATTTTGAGTTGGCCAGTATACCTTACACTTTGGAAAAACTTAGAAAGTTTAATCGATGCAATAATTGCCATCATCATTTCACAAAGAAGAACAAAGAAAGAATTTGGTACGTACCTTTTCCTCTTCTCCATTTCATCTGCTTCTCTTTGTTGGACGGCAGCTTTCAATTTAGCGTCCAGCCTCTGTGGGGAAAATAAAAAATCATTGGTCAGTGCTGAGTACAAAAGGACTTACTTATCCTTTAATATAGGTTTGATATCTTTCAATATGTAAGGAAATTAAATCATTGGGGAAAAATGACATTCTTGTTGACTAGGTTTAGGGTAAGGGAAGGGTAGGGGTAAGGGTATAAGGGTAAGGATTAGGATTAGGATTAGTAGTCGTATTACCTTTACATGTAATCTTTGAAGTTCTTGTTGACGTAAGAGTCTCTTCTCTCTCATCTCATCCATCTCTCTCTGGGCTTGTCTCTTCATCTGGACTATGGCCCGTTGCTTCAGTTCCCTCTGCTGGGTTTTGAGGGCCCCATTCTGTTCAGCCTGTTCCTGGACCTGCTTTGAGTGTTCCTGTAACTGCCACTGCCTCTCTTTAACTCTCTCCTATGTCAGGTATATAGGGATTGAATTGAATTTTTTTATTCACCACCATTGAAAAAATTGAAACAAAAGATATAAAAATGTACAATGACAATGTCAATATAACATAAATACACGACATGAATTATAAAAATACCTGTTCTACAGCGATATACATGTACATTTTAAAAATATTAAGAAAATAGTTATAAGTAAATTTAGTGTCAAGAATAAAACAATAAATTACTATTTACAATGAGTTTGTGATCGATGGTAAAATAGAGTAAAAAATAACACATGTACTAGTCGAGTCTGACTCTCATTATCTAAAGCTTAAAATAAAGTTTTCGTTATTTCAAACTAAATGTAGAAAACGTTATGCTTCACTTCATTCATACAAACCTCATGTACATGTATGAGGGACAGAACAATGTTTTTATAATGTAAATAAAAGTTCATCATTTTCTAGAGCTAGTTATATTACCCTTGTGTAACCAGTTGACCTTTAAAAGGCCATAAACTAGGAACAAACTATAACTGAAAATTTCCTATTTAGTCCTAATGGTACATTTCTACAATACTCTAACAAATAAACCTTGACTATTATTGGATGAATACAATATTATAACCGAGTGCAAGTTCTTGCAATGCTAAAGGACTTAAATTCCTGAAGCTAAACTAGATTCATTGAAACTAACAGACCTTTTCAAGTTATGACCACTATCTTCCTTAATTAAATGCTATAAATGTTTTTATTTAACAATATCACCCTAAGGTGGTTGTAATAAGTCCTTGAGCATTTTGCAAATCTTGATAGAAATACTTACACAAACTCTGATATCAAACAAATCCTAATTACCTTTTGTTTCCACACCAACACAAAGAATTCATTCATTCATTCATTCATTTATTGTTCCAATGTTCATTCAAACATGAAATATTGTTTTGCCCACATTAATAGGAAGGCTTAAAGGGATCGTTTAACAATATTAGATCTGAGATGCATGGCCCTACGTATTATCAGTGTCTGTGATATGGTGTAATATTGAAGCCCTAAAAACAAAAAAAAACGCTTCAAAAGGATCAAGAAGTACCTCAAAAAAGTAAAAACCTTTGAGTGACCGGTTTTACCGAAATCCCCAATAGACTGTAGTGTTATGAAAACCGTTTGGCAAACGCAAAGTTTGATTTCAATTTTCAATCATAAATATCTTGATAATCAGACAGGCGATCGGCTTGTAAAAGTCACGGGGTTCCTGACTGACCTAAAGGTTTATAATTATCATTGCAGCATGAGCTATAAACCCAGGATTTGTTTCAGAATCTGAGACAAAGTTACCGAATCCCTTTAATAGAAAGGCTCAAGTAGTTTATATTGTTTTGAGCATACAAAAGATAGATATTGGATGAATATCTTTTGTCATTGAACTGACCTTGACAATCTTCTCCCACTCCTGCTCACATTGGAAGATTGCACGCTCAACATGGCTGCTCTCATTCAACTCAATAGGGCTGGTGTCCAAAGCTTTCCTATTCATACAAACAAATGAAATGAGAATACTGTTGAACACAAACGTTCTAGTCGAATGACAAAATAATAAAATAATAGATCAGAAAACATGTTACATCTGAGTGGAATGGTGAAATCCGTTGAAATAAAACTTATGATCATTTCAGATAAAAGGGAGCAAGAATTTCTTTCTTTTATAAAAAATCACCCCCCCCCCCCCCCCCCCCAGATTAATACGATGAAGTCAAGTGAGACTAAAAATTTGATAATACCTTCTGCTGTAGTTATGGTCCACCTCTGCGGCGGTGAGCAGATCCACTGACACAGGAGGAGATGAACAATAGGCAACCACATCCTGGACAAAAACAAAAAACAAGTTCAAAGAGCTAGCGGAGAGACGGTACTGAGTGACGATGTTGACATCGAAGCCATTAACGGAGGATTCCCGATGTCGGATGTGATCCAAATTCAGGTGAAAAAAACGATATATGATTACCGGTACGATAAAAATTAGTAAAAAATTGGGCTGAAATTTGTTTGAGAAAAATGGATACAAAATTGATAAAAATGGATACAAAAGTACACTAGGCCTAGCGCCATCACTCCTTTATTTATTTATTGCATGACCAATTTTAAAGTGCTTTTTATGAGAGGAAAGAAGACTGAAGAGTTCACTAGGCTACTGGCTTCATAGAGTCCAAGGCAAATTCACTGTGCCAGTGTGCTGTGCATTGTATTGTTCATCCAGTTCCGTATTTTCAAATAAAATGACCAATCAAGAACAATGTCAATAACTCAATATAGATCTAATGTTAATTAATAACAACCTATTTTAATTACAAAACAGCTACAGTATGAAGGGAAGGGTCCAGCCTCCAGCAACTTTATCTTCTAACAAGTGACAACATTTTTTTTTAAAGACGACGCAATTTTGATCTTGACAAAGTCGAACAATGTACCACACCAAGAAACAAATACATGGGACTGAATAAATGTAACGAACCTCGACACGTCCATCCTCGAGCCAATATTTGTCGTAAATAAGGTTCCCCGTTTTTGACGTTCGAAGTCCCTCAAGAGTCGAAGTACTCATGCTGAAAATATGTAGAAATTATCAAATGCATTAAACAAACTGAGATATAGCGTTTACAGTTTGTTTGACCCAACCTTTGAGGGGGTATATAGAGTGGTGAAGTGTGACGTCATCAAAAATCTTTTTTAGAATTTCTCAATTTTTTCTTCATATTCCGAAAGGACATCAAAAATAATGTCCAAATGTCGAAAACCAATTGAATATGTTAAGTATTGGCTGAGATATGACCATTTGAATGAATATATGTCCTATCCCAGGTCGAAAATCCCATAGAGACCAATAGAGACCATTAGAACAATTCTATTGGTCTCTAATGGTTTCTGTTGGAGTCTATTGGTTTCTGTTGGACCCATAGAATTGAATCCAATAGAGACTATTCAAACCATCAGAAACCAATAGAAACCAATAGCACCCATAGAAACCAATAGAAACCATTACCTCACTTAATGCAAGGGTCACTCTGTGGCCTGGACCCATGCACCCTCCTCAGGTCATCACCTTTCTTCACCTGAGCCAATTATTTGTAACCTCAGGGTTTCACCATCACTTCATGTGCTTTACAAAAAACAAAGGCAAAGCATCACTCTTATCAGCAAATGTGTTAGTCCAGGCTTCACCCTTTGAATTATTTGCATAGGTGATGCTTCACTTTTGTCAGTTTTACATAGGTGAGGCTTCACTTGTGTCAGTTTTCCATAGGTGAGGCTTCACTTTTGTAAGTTTTCGGCCGGTCTGAAGCTTCACCACTGTTTCACCATACTGGCCATGCATAGTTCAAGCTTCACCACTGTTTCACCATATTGGCCATTACATATTTCAAGCTTCACGTTTTGAAATCAAGCTCCACCAATGTTTACTTATAATAGTAGACCATGACTGCAATGGTCTATAGCAGAGCTGCCAACCTCCAGAACAGAAAATCAGTAATCACAAGGCTCAAAATCAGTAATTTGGGGTATAAATCAGTAATTTCCTATGCGGCGCTATGACTCTAATAAAAACGACACGCCAACATTGCACAAACACATGATTATCTGAAATTTTTGGTGATTTTACTCACACAAAGTTGTTAAATAATGAGTTTCATATCATCACAACAGAGTCTTCCAGAAAAAATGGGGGAAAAAAAAAATCTATTAAAAAAAAAAAAAAAAAAAAAATCCGTAATTTTAAACAACATTCCGTAATGGTCGTTAATTTCCGTACCAATTACGGGAAATCCGTACTAGTTGGCAGCTCTGCTATAGTCATGATAGTAATTCCATACTGCTCAATAAGTACCAAGTCAACCAGGTTTCAATTCAAAGATGTAACATGTTTATTTTGTCAATCCAATGTTTCTACAGATATGTTGTTATGAAACTTAAAACGTTGTTTTAACTACAAGTCTTGTTTTCTAATACTAACTCTTGTTTTCTAATACTAACTCTTGTTAACTATAAACACTAACTCCTGTTACCTATTAAACTCTGTTACTTGGAAATGAAAGAAAATGTTCATTCCAGACAAATTTCAGGTTTGCGTTGTTAGATTTTGACATTGTGTTCATTAAAACTACACTATAAAAATAATGAAGTTGCACAAGTGCACATTTCTTTTTATACAGGCAGTACTGTCACATTATTTTTGTAGTGTAGATAAACCAAGCTAAAACTCATTTTTGGTCTGGTTTATAAAATGTTAGCTTATCAAATTTCCTATTCACAATAGCTTGGTTACACCTCATTTGTTGTAGTTGAATTCAAGAAACTTTTGGCCGGGTATTGTACGACCACCTGATGATGGACCACACAATTCAGCCTTGCCCATAACACACTAATTATAATTGGTCCGAAACTATTCAAGCAAAGCAAACCAAAAAAGAAGTTAACTCTTCATTACCTGAGAATTTATGAAATGAGAGCATTAATTATAGAGAGTAATATGCATGATCAAAGTGTACTCAATGCTTTGCTTACTTAGTCGTGGTCACTACTATGAATAAAACTTGATGGGGAAATTGTCCAGAAACAGTCAATAAGTCAACATACCAACATAATACAAAGTATAGAACTTTCCAGCTATCAAACACATTGTATGCATTTGTAAGACCATGTATACTTGACTGGCAAGCATCTCTCATTTCATATTTTAACTATGACATTGACAACACCTGAACAATTTCCCGATCAATTCATTCAATAGTGAACCTGTTGCATGCTATAAACTACATAAATCCAAGTCAAGACCTTCCAGAGTGGATGTCGTTACTGTGAGTTCAGCCAATAGGCGATCGTCAGAGGACTACATACATTAATCAGATGAAAAAACATGGATGGAATACACAGCTTAGAGGACTGCATTTGTATACAATACAGGATTCCGGCATTCTAGCATGAAGTTGGCCAGGTATACATGTAAGGCTTTTGGAATGAAAGCACCATAAACTGTCTAGCACACTCACATAAATAATATCCTGATAGAAAATGCAAAAAAACACAAAATTATTTTTTCGACTTCAGACTCATTTCGCTTGATCGCATATATGTGCTGCATAAAAAATCAGACACATTTGAAATAACATGTGCATTAAACTTTGACCTTATTCTGTTGTCACCGCAGGATCAATGGGATGATGTGAACACATTATGTGTCGGGTACGCCAGTCCCGACTTCTTATTCAGGGAGTACTTTATAATTATTACACAGTATAAATAATAATGTTTAGTATACTACTATATAAAATAAAATAATCGGGTATAAATAATCATATAAAATAAGTACATTACAATCTTGAGTAACTTGTAACCATTCATGAGGTAATACATGTAAGGCTTTTGGAATGAAAGCACCATCACTGTCTAGCACACATACTATATAATAAGCACCAATATGCAGGGAGCACTTTATAATTATTACACAGTATAAATAATGTTTAGTATACTACTATATAAAATAAAATAATCGGGTATAAATAATCATATAAAATAAGTACATTACAATCTTGAGTAACTTGTAACCATTCATGAGGTAATACATGTAAGGCTTTTGGAATGAAAGCACCATCACTGTCTAGCACACATACTATATAATAAGCACCAATATGCAGGGAGTACTTTATAATTATTACACAGTATAAATAATAATGTTTAGTATACTACTATATAAAAATAAATAATCGGGTATAAATAATCATATAAAATAACTGTCTAGCACACACACACTATATATGTGGTGTGATCAAGCAAAATCAGTCTGAAGTCGGTCATATAATTTTCAGTTTCTTATTGGATTGTAACAAGCATTTGCAAAGCTACATTTTGCAGAAAATCCCATTGAAATTGAACAACCAGTTCAAAAGATTATCAGCAAATAAAGAGTTTCCAAAACAAAAGGAAACAAAAGGAAATACTTCCTTTGTTTGGCTATATCTCAAAATCAATATTTCAGACTTCCGACTGATTTTGCTTGATCACTTGAACACTTAGTCAAAATGGAGTTACTTCTTTGTTAGGCCAAAAAAAAATTGGTTTGTTTGCCCAAACAAGGAAATGAAAAAGTGGGTCGGTAGGTCAATATTTTTTCTTCTCCCTACAGACACTTTGAGAAGAAAACATGATAGAATTTCTCTTCTGTACATCTGTAAAACACATTATCTTTATTATAAAAACACACAATGTGAAGGTTGAAATCTCATTGAAAGCACAATAAACTGTTTACATAAAGTTCTTAAATCTGAGATTTAATAAAATAAATTTAAAAATACAAGTTTGTCTTGCTAGGATCTTAAATGTACACCTTATGATGTTTAAAAGAAAGGATATTGGTGGAAATAAAGTCTAGGACAGTTTTTTTATATTAATTTTGCAATTAGAACACATATTTCCACTTATTAAAAAAAAAAAAAATCTTGAAAAAAAAAAAAAAAAAGTGCAAGGGGTTTTGAGAATTTATGGGTCGGTCGGGTTTGGGCAAACAAACCATTTTATTGTTGGCCTTTACGCTGACACCCCTACCGATGTGGCACTAGCATAAATTGTTGTAAAGGAGCCAAAAACACTGAGAACCACAATTAAAAATGATATCAGGAACTGACCACAAGGTTGAACTTTTACTTTTGTAGTGCAGTACATACATCATCTAGCTAGTACTGGTAGGACCAGGTATGACTCTGACCAAGTTTGGTCGAGATGTAAAAAACAAAAAACAATATCACAATTTTATTTTTAATAATTATGAAAGTCTAAAAGACGATTTAATAAAATAAAAATTGTACCCTTCACGCAAGTTCCAAAGATGTTTAAATTTGTGGAGGCCTACGCCGCTACGGCCTACGCAGATACGGCCTACTAGAAATAAATATGAACACCAATTATATTAATTGGGGGGGGGGGGATGGAAGTTTTACTATAAAAAAAAGAAATGACCCACCTGATGGGTAAAAAATAAATTGACCTACCTGAGTAAAAAAAAGAAAAATATGCCCAGCTGATGAGGACAATTACAACAGAACATTGTTGTAATGTCAATGAACCTAGTAAAATAGCCCTGTTGTTACTGTTGACTTGTTGTTGTTGTGAATTAGAACACAGTATAGTAATTCCACTGGATTATTATTATGAATGAATAATAATCAATATTACTACAGTCAACAATGTCAATTTAATTGGTTTGATCAGAGAAGATGCTTCTCTGGTTTGATACATACTCTATACTACGTGTACTAATTAAACTACACTACAGCCTACAGGTAAACAAAACATCAACAATATACACACAAAAAAGCTTGCGATATTGTTGTGTACAATTAAAATAATACATCATCCAATGTTTATTATTATTTTACCATGATGGATTGATGAAGATGTTTACAACAAACAATACACGACTAACACAAACCATCACAAACGTACACAGTATACAGTGCATATCCGCAGAATTCGTAAGGCTTCGACTCGAGCGCACGGCAATGCTGTGGCGTAATACCTTTGTGGAATACGTAAACATTGAAATCTCGCGAAAATATAGGCTAAGTTTTATGCACAGATTTCGTTAATAATCAATCGTAAAACAGGGTCGGAGTAGTACCGTCTCAAAATGATCGGAAAACTCTGAACTTTCTATTTTTTTTCAACTCACCTCGCAAAAACTTGGGGCCAAAACTTGGCACGATCTGCGCTGCGCATGCTGGGTACAATACCGACAGCTCGTAGGCTACTAGTCTCGTTTCCAGACTTGAGGCTGGCCTTTCAGGCACGTATACTGCGAATACTCACGCAACTAGTTATGTGTAGGAGACTAGTAGACTACTCGAAAACGATCTCGTGAAATCTCGAAATCAGTTTCGCTGGAGAAAAGTTCGGTGACCTCAGGATGATCACTCTGCGAGTGCATGAGTGACCGGAATAAAAATTAAATAGTTGTTTTGAAACGCACGATTTCGACATGATTTCGACATATTTTCGACGCGACCGGTAGTGGCTTCGATGTCACATCACCTGAACAAACAAGGCGACCGATTGGATTCGATGTCACATCACCAGAAAAAACAAATTACTCGTCAAAGCTTCACACATTTCATCAATTTGTATAGTAAAGCTTCACCCAATGAAGAAAAACGAACGTTAGGACTTCACTACAACAACAAATAGGTCAGGGTCAGGCTTAGGCGTCGAGTCGACGTCGATATTTGGCGACCTCTGAGGAGGGTGGGTCCAGGCCACAGAGTGACCCTTGCATAAGTAATCCAGCCATCTGATTGGTCGAAATTGCATTCATAAACTTCAACTGTTCCTGTAAAATTCCCGGTAACCATGCTTAAAACATTTCAATATTTTTAATAACCATGGTTATTAAAAAAA